>QVRM01007010.1:0-43613 GCA_003439945.1 Dermanyssus gallinae | reverse complement strand
TTTTTTTTTTTTGAGAGGAGGAAATGCTATTTTACGCACCGTCAGACTGGAGAAAGGCAAACGGCCCCTTATCTCCATTCTGGTGTGTGGGACTCGGCGCGATGGTACGCGCCCCTACCCACTAAAACCTACCTCTCATAACGCCCTTGACACAGCCCAGATCTTCGTTTAATAGTACTATGGGCCGTGGGGGTGACATCCGGACTATCTAACCAGGTTCGCCTGCTTGTTTGGCGAAGTCTGCTCTCTGGCTGGCGTGCCTTGTGACGAGAGAGAATAATTTTCTCTTCTTGCGCTAATCCTGTCGTAACTCGCTCTTCTCTGCGTCCCGCATAGTTTCTTCTCCGTCAGCACCTCTCGCGCAACCGCTGCTCCAAGGGTCCATGCTGCTGGTTCTGAGCAGATGAAGTCCATGAATAGGGCTAGCCCATCTCTCGGGAGCACGAGAGGGTGTTTAGGTCTCTGGGCACCCGCGTTCGTCCAACTATCTCTCACCCTGTTGCTTGCCTTACGTCTAGCCTCTTCCCAGCACGGGCATTTTAGAAGAGTATGTGCCGCGTCATCTTCAACGCCCAGCGTGCAGAACATGCACGTGTCCGAAGGCGCCTTACCGATCCTGTATAAATAGGACTGGAAATCTCCGTGACCGGTGACTATTTGCGTTAGGAAAAAGTCCATGTCACCTCCGGGCCTATTTCAGCCATTTCTCGATGTTCGGTATCAGATCACGGACCTTGGCTCCCGCCTCGTCCTTCCTGAGGCTCTCCCATTCCGCCTGCCATCGCAGAAGTGTTACTTTCGTTTCCTCTTCCTTTGCTTCCTTTGTCGTCCTATCTGGACCACGCTCCCACAGTCTTCGTCTTTCATCTGCTTTGAGGTCCCAGGGCAGGGTCCCTGCCAGAACCAAAGCTGCCGCTGTGCTCACGGTCCTGTAGGCCTGTGTGATGCGAAGAGCCGGTACCCGTTGGGCTCTTCTGAGTAGGCCTTTCCGATGTGTTTCTCCGCACTTCTTTTTGAACCATACCGGTGCACCGTACAGGACGATGGATTCCGCCACTGACATGACCAGCCTTCTCCTTGAGGTTCTGCTAGGTCCGTAGATATTTGGCAGGATTTTGGCGATATCGTTTGCCGCTTTGCTTGCCTTTATGATTGCCTTCTTTAGGTGAGGCACTCCTGTGAGTCCCCGGTCTAGTTGGACGCCTAGGTATCTCACCTCCTTGCTGAATATTATACTTGTTCCCTGCAGTCGTAGATTAATCTCTCTGCAGTGCTTTCTTCCTATGAGCAGCACTGCCTCTGACTTCTCAGGAGCTAGTTCCAGTCCAGCTCTCTCCATCCACCTTTCGACTGCCTTGAGCGATTTGTTAGCGGCTAGCTCTAACTCTTCTGCTGTTCGGGCCTTGACCATAATTGCTAGGTCATCCGCATAGGCCTGCAGGTGGACCCCTCCTGGGAGTCCTGGCAGCCTTAGTACATCGTCATAGGCAATGTTCCATAGTAACGGGCCAATGATCGATCCCTGCGGAACTCCCGCTGTCATCTGGAATGAAACCCCAGCGCAGGAGATTACTCTATCCTGTAGGTAGCTGGACGTGAGCTTTACCAAGTAGGGCGGGACGCCCTTCTTGTGTAGGGTATCTAAGATTACTTTCCAGGGAAGACTATTAAAAGCGTTTCGCACATCAAGCATAACCGCCATAAACAGGTCCCTGGTTTGCGGTGTCGAGCTATGTAGCCTTTTCAGCATCTGAGATAACCCTGCGTATCGCAGTAAGGGCCGACCTGTGCTTGCGGAATCCGTACTGTGAGTCCGAGAGAAGGCCGGTTTTCCTCCGCGAAGTTTCTTAACCTCTCCTCAAAGATTGCCTCAAAACATTTCGCCAGTGAGTCCAGAGGGCAAATGGGTCTATATCCCCCACTGCCCTTTGGAACCAATACCACCTCCGCTTTTTTCCACTCTCTCGGGAACCTCCCCTCTCGAAGCAGCTTTGTTGCGGCATCTGCCACGAAGTCTGGGAACTCTTTGCACAGGTAGCGAATTACCGCCGGTGGGATTCCGTCAGGTCCCGGTGCCTTGCCTGTCTTTATTCTGCCCGCCACGGCTGTCACCTCCGCGACTGTAACTTCAGGTATTTCTGAGAACTTGTTTGTGCTCTGTTTGTTCACCATTTCGTACATCTTCCTGTTGAAGTCCTCGTGACGTGGGAATAAATTCCGCAATATTTCTTCTTTCACCTCAGCTGCGATGTCTACCTTTGGTTTAGCAAAGCTTCGCCGCACTAGCTTATAGGGCCGTCCCCATGGATCGCCGTCCAGTTCAGCTAGGAACGCCCTCCAGCTTTCTTTCTTGCTTCTCACTATCTCCTGTTTTAATATCATTTGGCTTTCACGATATTCTGCTAATATCGCATGGGTATTGGCACTTCCCTTAGCCGTCTTTAAGCTTCCGCCTTAACTTCATGCATAATTTGCGAGCATCCTTGATCCTTTCGTTCCACCAGTAATTTGGCTCTACTACGCCCGTTCTTTTGGGATGTATGGCTAGCGTACTGGCCACCTCCCATGCTCTTTGAACCACTTTCCTGTAGCTTGCTATGTCTTGCAGGCTATCACATTTTGCTATTTCGGCCTGAAAGGCCTTCTTAAAGGCGTCTTCACTCTTAAGTTTACGCCGAGGAATACCTGGTTTCCGTGGTGGTTGAGACTTTACCGCCTCGAGAACCCATTCGATGCAATTGTGATCACTGAGATTCTCTTCTCTTGCGAGAACCTTCCAGCCTCCGATCGCCTGTGCTGTGTTTTCATTGGCCAAGGTGATGTCGATAAAAGACTCTTGTCCGTTTCTTTGGAAAGTCGGTTCCGCGCCGTCGTTTATCACAGTCAGGTTGTTGGCGGCCATCCAGTCCATCAGGAGCTGCCCCCTGCGATCCGTACGGGCTGACCCCCACAACTCAGCGGCAGAATTGAAGTCTCCGGCTAGTACTATGCTCTCGTCATTACTTCTGTCTTTTTGCATCGAGACAGCCAGATCATCTAGGTATGCTTCGAACTCCTGTACGGAACAGTTAGGGCTTATATAGCACGAGTATACTCGGCCTGCTCCCTCTACTTCGATCCAGGCATATCCGCTGCCGGCGCCCTGCTTTCTTAGTTGTATCGAGCTGTCCCGGATTATTATGCACGCATTTTTATCCTTGCTTGTCTCCATTATCCTTTCTGTTTTAGTTTTCCCCAATGTAACGTTAGGCTCACTAACGAGAACGATTGCCGCTCCTTGCTTTGCTGCGATGTCTTCCACCATCGTATGGGCGTAGCGGCTTCTATTGCAGTTAACCTGGATGACTTTGATCGGACTTGTTATTTTGTGGCTGTGGTTGGATCTCCTGCACCAGAGGCGTCGGATTTGAAACCGTCGTTGGCGGTCGCGTTTACCGAACGGTTTCCGGCACCACCCTTTGTGCTCCATCCTTCCTCGTCCGTGACAACTCTGCGAGCTTCCTTTCGGAGCTGCTTCCGGCTGGCTGCTTCTCTCTCCTTGGTTGCTTGCTCTTTACTTTGTGTGATCTTGTCCAGGGCAGCCTGCTTCTTGTCCTCTATAGCCTTCTTGTACTTTGGACAGGCCATGGAACTGGCTGTATGTCCGTCACTCTCGCATTCGACGCAGTGTGCCGTTTGCTTTGTACACTCTCGGATCATGTGGCCGCTTACTCCGCACCTAAAACATCTCGGAGCGTCTGCCTTGGGGTCCTTGCATTCTCTAGCTAGGTGGCCGATTTTCTGACAATTATAACACGTGGGGAGGTTGATCCACTCCTCAGGCCTGCACATATAATTCCCAAGAGTAAACCGCTTTAGGGCCAGTAGCCTCTTTGCGGCCGCCCTCGGTAGGGTGACTAGACATTTCCACCCTCCCTTTTCTCCGCGTCTAGGATCTTCTGTGCGGATGCTGACCTCTTCCGGGAGCCCCAGCTTGTCTCTAAGCTCCTTTTTGATTTTGACCGAGTCCATGAAGGGATCGACGTCCCACAGTACTAGAGTCGTGTTGGCGCCCTGAGTATCGCGGACACTGACCTCTCGCGCGGCACCGTTTCTGATAGCGTCCGCGAAGGTGGCTCTTCCGCCCGGCCTGGTCTCTGAGATCCTAATGATTAGATCTCCGTCCTTTGTTTCAGTTACTCGGCCCATCCTCACCCCGGCCTCCTGGGGTTTGACGAATGCGCTGATATGTCGACGTGTTTCCTCAAGCGTTTCCCCTTCCTTGACCTTGATCCTTACTGTGCTTTGTCCTAGAACCTCCTGTCGCCCTCGGGGCGTACTCCGTGCTAGGGCCGGGGTTAGACCCTTTCTGGCTGCCTATATATATATATATATATATATACCATATATATATATATATATATATATATATATATATATATATATATATATATATATATATATATATATATATATATATATATATATATACCATATTACTGGCGATACTGACATACAAGGCAAAGGAGCACACTGAGCTATAACTTCATAAACATTATAACTCGAAATGACAAGTGAAAATTTCTTAGTTTTCACTTGTCATTTCGAGTTATAATGTTTACGAAGTTATAGCTAAGTGTGCTCCTTTGCCTTGTATGTCAATATCGCCAGTAATATGGTATAGGTATTATCTGCTGCTTTATCTTCTTCTTTTTCTCCTTTTATTCCCAAACCCTTGTACCACTTTTCATAACGATAACTTAAGCATGTGAATGTATGCAGTTTCGTAAATAAACCACGTCTGAACTGAATAGAATTGAATATATATATTTAAGTTTACTCTTAAACTATAGTACACATTGTATACATAGGTTTTAGCGTGAGTACAAGTATCAACAACGTACTAAGGCGCTGACGTTAAACGTATAGTATAGAGAAATACATACATCTTCTGTCCAAAAGATAGGAAGAATCAGCTTTGGCACTGGCTCTGTTGGCAACGGTATCAGCCTCAAGTTTACTTGCATTCGCCATCTCATGTCAACTGTTAAACCAGATCTCTGAAAAGACAATTCGCAATAAATGAGTGTATATGCTTTGTATTGGATATGCTACGAATACGGTTGCTACACATTTTTTTTATCGGTAAGACATAACTTATGTTACACCAGCTATATGCATTGCAGTTATCTTTTCGAAACTTTTCTGAGTAGAATGTTACGTTCGGCTATAACATGACAGACTTTGCTTATTTTCAGAACTCCTTTATGACTTGCAATTTTATGTCTAGCTTACTAAACAGTTACTAAACACTGTCAGCACCATACATTTTATGTCCTCTAGGTTTTACAAACGCAATTTACAAACAATCGTACTTCTTCTTGCGAAGTCCAATAATTACAAAATATGATTTCTGCCCAGTCCTTTGAAGTCAAAGTGAAGAGATTCTTTGAAGCGCGGGTAAACGACGGTAGTGTAAGTATCTCTCTCTTTTGATAGCCAAATGCTTCGTTATCTAATTACTGACGCGCATAAATAGATTAACAAGATTCCCACTGTACCTATCTACTGTCTAGCGAAACGACAGCCAAGGGAACGGGCATGGATTGAACTGCGGGGAAAGAAGACCCTGTTGAAATTGACTCTACTTTGAATCTGTGAAGAGGCATGGAAGGTGTAGCATAAGTGGGAGAATACCAATTGTGTCTTTACTTACTCAATAAAATAAATATGGTCTTTCCATGTTTTGAACAAAATCATAGTTATTTGTGTGAATTATATTAAGGACAGTCAGGTGGAGAGTTTGACTGGGGCGGTACATTTGTCAAAAACTAATGCAGGTGTCTTAAAGCCAGCTCAGCAAGAACAGAAATATCGCATACAACAAAAGGATAGATGGTGGCATGCTCTTAGCTTTCACTATAAGTGTAGACCGTGACCCCTCGCTGTAACCGATTTCACATCCAAGTGAAATAGGTTGCGTGGAAAGTTTGCCAAGCCTACTAAGTAGCACAAAAATATAAGAAATAGCACAAATTCACGATATATATATACAGAAAGAGCATCAAATATCGTATATCAGAAGACGCAAATAAGGGCAACATACATAACATATAATATAAAAAACAATATCAACACAATCTTATCGAAAATGAGCTATCAAAGGATGACAGACTTACAGCATGAACGTCAATGTAGAATTGGTGTTTGTTTTCATTAGGATGTAAACCACTGACATTGGCATGCAGTGAAGGATCTCCATAAAGAAAATGAGGTAGGCTGAGCACAAGCGGCAGGACGTACGTAGCCCCCTGTTGTATGTCGGTTTCGGACAGGCTTGCGTCGAACGTCCCCTTTGTGTGCGTTGGTGCTGGGCAAAAACATCTACACGAGAATAAGTATTACACACACTGTCGTACATGGCAGTTTTTAACAGGACAGAATTTAAAAAGTCACATTGTTTGATGCATTGTTTTAAAGATACGCGTTTACACGCGCCACGGTTTGCTAACTTACCTTAAAACCTATTGACTGCGGATGCGTCATTAGTTAAATGGCAGTCGATCATGTCTGTCTAGAGTGAGTTACTACAGTTTGCGGAAAAGAGTTCTCATGAATGCATAAAAACTTACTCATCAAGTTCGCGGTTGCCGGTTTCATTAAAAAGGCCCTTGCCTCCGTGAAACCGAGCGATTGGTTCACAATTAGCAACGTATTGTTTCTGTAGATACAAAGGCCACGGCTTAACAAGATCCTGAGTATAAATTTTTACGCTTCTCGGCGGTTCTTCGAAAGCTGGAAATAGCTGACCATCTGCAATGGATGTAGCCCGGATATAACAAATATTATAAGAAAAGAGTGCAGTCCGTTCTATTAGACGTAATCTACATCCTACATCTATATATATATATATATATATATATATATATATATATATACTCCTCGAATTTATTAAGGAAACTCACTCGGTAACCTATTAAGGCGTATTTCCCAAGCTTCCTCGTCTTAGCTAGATTAACAGCATGACCTGCCGCCACCGACATTGAACCTGCTAATGAGCCGGTGACTGGCGTGTTAAATAAGCATCCTGCCCCTACTGAAAGGGGTAAGAGTCATCCCGTCAGGGTGCTTACTTTCATCGGTGGAGGGGCCCTGGGGCTCTGGAATGTAAAGGAATCAGCATGATTGAAGCGTTCGGTCAAAGGTGTCGTTAATACCGGCATGTCTGGCACGTCGTCCGGCACTCATGATGCACGATAACCCGTGATAGACCAATTTATCAACGGGTTGGCCACATTTTCATTGCTGAGGGGAGACGAGGTCACAGCCGAGCCGAAGGTCTGCCCCGATTCGGGTTGATTCGCTGTCCAGGAGGGTGTCCAGTGGGGCGCTGGGCAGCGCATGCAGCCAGGCTCCAAATCCCTTTGCCTCCTCATACCGACGTCTCGTAAGTTTATCGTACCGGCAATACCGGCCTCGTCGATGAGTGCGATGGCGTTGCTTTCTGATCGGAAACGAGAGAAGACTATCACTGGCCCAGTGGAGAGGGGCGGATCCGGAACTCCAGACCCTCCTTCGAGATTGTTAATTGTGCCTATTTTCGAGCGAAAGTCGCCAGCGATAATTTACAAAGGGACTCGAGGCTGTGTACAGTCAACTCGTTCATTGGACGCAGGTCGTCCAATCGTCCTGTTAGATTCCGCGGAGAAGGTGGGTGATCCTGGTAGCTGAGAGCGAATATCGGAGTAAAAAAGAGCGCGGTGGGCGAGTGGGGTAAAGTTGTCAGCACCGTCCTTTAGTTTGTTTTGCCACTTCACGAGTGCGCGAATGAGCCCTTGCGGCCGGAGCGGGATTCCCAGAAGTTTCAGGTCATTGTTGAGGGTAGCAGGTGCGAAGATCGGGGGCCTGCACTGTCGCCTGTAACACAGATCTCAAATTTTTCAAGATTCATTCCGAACCCGAGGTCTCATTCAGAAACCAATTATTTTTCAATCAATCAGGTTTATTGACGTGCCCAACAAGTTGGCACGCGCCCTTAGGCCACGTTTTAATCTATATTCGTGGGCTAGCAGTCGGTCAAGATTAGCAACTGAAACCTGGATTTTAATGGAGCAGATGATCTGTTCCTTCCCATGTCCACCAAGTTGCCAGCATCGGACGACCGCAAAACCCAACGATTCAATGAACTGTTGGAAGTTTATTAATGTATAGGCAGAGCTACAACATCCAAAATACATAAAAGCCGTACTCAGGGAATCCTCCCGATATCGCTTCCTTAATGAAACATGGATAAGGCCATCCAGTCCACCGCCGTCAGACCCATCTGGCCGGGGGTCCCCATCCGCCAAACCAGAGCCAACCCGCTTTTGCTCTTTATCTGCGAACTTGGTATTGTTACTCTCGTAGATGCCAGCAGCAACCACGTTGTTGTTTGACACGATGCTGGCTGCTGTCCTCTCATTCGGCTGTTTCGCGAGTGCGCCCTGCAGTTGCGTGTTCCTATTTGCCTTTTTTTCTTCCTCCGCTTCGCCTTGCAACGGTCTTTGGGAAACCCGGCCTTTTTGTCCTCCTTGGCAGTATCGACACAGCCGGCGCCAGGTAAAGAGTTACCTTTTTCGATTGTCCCGGAGTGGCTCCGTCACAGGATAAACCGAGGTGCTGCATGAGAAAGGCAATTTGTCGTTCAAGACGGTTGATGGCCAGGGTGTTGTTGGCGACGGCTAGCCTAACGGTTTGTAAGACGTCTGCCTTTGAATATTGCTTTTTGTCCCCATTGGCTGTCCTCCATTTTTCACAGTGGACGCACGTGAAGTTTCGCTTGGTTTTGTCCGGTCTCGTGGGCGCTACCATTGCCCGGCAAACTTCACAGCGGTCTAGCCTAATGAGGTAGGCAGTGATATCCCGTCTTCTTCTGTAAGGCGAAAAGCCACGCCCCAAAGATTATAGACAGTAGTTGAGATGGACTGGCGTTCCCCAGAGTAAGAAGATGTCTTTGGCCAGTGCGCTCGCCAGCCGGCGTGCTGTGTCCGGTGGATATGTTTAGTTGGGGTCGGATCAAATCAAGACCCCCTGTGACACTCCGTGAAAAACTTAACCGCGGCTATGTTCCGCCGAACCCCCCCCCCCCGTAATAGGAGAGCAGAAGGCCGGAAGAGGCTGGCCAGACTAGGTCTGGTGGGGCCGGGGTGCTTGTCGCGAAGAGCTGTCAGGTGATCCTTGCTGGGAGCCAACGACGATCCGATTAACCTAGCGGCGCCTAACACGTCACCCTCGGTTCCATTGGATACTTAACGCAGATTTTGGCGGATAATAACGGAGAGCGATCAGACGTTATTGCGGATGAGAAGAAGACGGAGAACCACTGGCACAAAGATGAGCGCATACCATGCACTGTCGTTAGTATCAGCTGTGACTCCCAAGAGGGCATTTGCTAGGGCCTCCGTCAACTGCTTTCTTACCGCTTTCGGGACAATCCTTAAGAGCATTAGTCTCTTCGCTGCACCCTGAATATCTCCGATGATGCGGTCGGACTGCTGTGTGTTGCTGTAAATTAGTGTGGGCGAAGGTAGATAAATTAGGATAAGCCAATATTTGGACGAGGAGCGGGCGAGAACTATTTTAGGATAAGCCAATAGACGTTTAGCTGCTATATGCCCCGTGAGCCCTCTTGTGTATTCCTGTTGCATAGTAGGCAAGCTTTTTGCTAAGAGTGTGCCGACAACCCTGACTTGCCACTGGCTATATTATTAGAATCATGTTCTATCATTATTGCATTGTGTTTAAGGCTCTCCAACACTGGCAATAGCTGTAGGAAGGGTTCTAAAACCACCACTAGGGCTCTAAGCTGACCCAGCAGGTCAGAACCGCTTCCTGAGACGACTTGCAACAAACGAGTTACAGCGTCAGCCGCGGTAAGGTTAGGCCGCGCAGATCTTGGTACTCGATGCACCGGGCCCCTTGTTGGCGCAACGTTTCTTCGTGCGGTTCTTGAGCTTCTTTGCGGGAAGTGGCCTGGGTGCAGGTAATAGCAGCTGGTCAGGGTTCTCGGGCGACTGGGAAATCCCGCGAACAACGTTGGCGTACGTAGGTTGCCCGCGTAGAATGTTGCGGCGTGACGTCTGATCCGGATGTGGGGTTTATTAGACTGCTGGAGATCTTAGCGGTTATGTACGTAACCCCAATCTGTTGCAGGGTTCTAGCTTCGAGGAACAGTCTGTTTCTTTCTTTGAGATAGGCCCGACGGGGGCAGGAGGGCGAACCAGACGGACCACCCCGACAAATAATACACCGCGTCTAATTGGTGCAGCTTGCGGCAGGGTGACCTGGAACGCACTTCCTGTAGACTTACTGTTGTGTGCAGCGTTTTGCGAAATGTCCAGGCCGTAGGCATTTATCGCAAAACCTAGGCTGGTAAGTTTCAAGCACGACGTAGTGTAATTAAAATCCCAAGAATCGTAATAAGTGCGGTTGCCGGGTAAACATCAGGATTACTTTACCCAAAGAGATCCTAGCACCAAAGTAAAGCCGCGTAGGTCGTTCTACATGAATGGCCTCCAGCTGTATCAGGAAGCCACACTATATATATAAATATATAATCGACTTTCTGTCCCCGGATACATGAACTTGAATGACAAGGAAAAAATGTGCTTGTATATAGTTAGCAATAAACTCTCAGATTCTGTTTCAGTGCACCCGACGTCTCTTCTCTTCTAATGACTACATTGAACGCACCCACCGAACCCGTCGATAAATCTTCCATGTCTATGTTTCGATGTTCTTTTGAGAGCGTTTTTCTCCCGTCGAGGAGCGACAGTCACAAGTTCATCATTTGATGTATTCTCCTGAATTTTCGCTTTCTGGCGGCAAAGCTGGCTTCCCTTACTTAGCGCTAACGCTTGGTTGGTATGCTGAACTCGTTTCACATGGTACATCGGTGTCTACGGTCGGAGTAGATCTAGCGTTCTCAGTCGCTCCCGTTGTTGGATGTTCGTTTCGTCATCACTCCACAACTACAGCTCGCATTGCCATACGTTTGGTACTAAAATGATCGTCATGAAATGCGCATTTGCTGAATATGTTAGATTTGAACACGTGGGTGGTCGTAGGGTTATGATTCTGAAGTATTTGGCGTAATAGCTAATAAAGAACTTCATTTTTTACGAATTCTCTTTTAAACGACCGTGTCGCATCTTCTGACCGGGGCCTTATATGCCCTTCGGAAGCAGCAGCATTCTTTTCTCAGGAACACGACAGTGTGTTTAGTTTCTGTCTAGGGGGACTGGTTGTCGCGCAACAGCACATTTTATGCTCCTATGTCACGCAAAAACACTAGTGTCACAAAATGTAGTAATTTCGCTCTCAATCCGAAACAAGACTTCTCAGAGACCATGTTTCATTGGAAAAAATATTTGCTTTAACGAGTTTTACAATTTGTATATTCTATTATAAAAAAAATTCTGCAACACCCTGTATATATATAGATATAGAATTGAATACATATCTGATGATTATCTAAATGCCCTCTAGAAAACACCCATGCAACAGGTATGACGTTACCGGACTTGACAAATCTGCCACGCTAGGCGCGCTCAACTGAGTGCTGCCCCGGACGATGGAAGAAACAACTAAAACGGCGAAATAAATGCACCTCGTCGTACCTGCAGCGGATTTGAATTGAAGCGGGATCACCTCTGGAGGAGTCTATTCTGCTCCCGCATCTCGGGAACGCAGCAGAGGGGCCTGGAAGGAGGTCGGAGAGGGTTCCCACCCTTACGAGGGATAGGAACCCTGGCGTACATCGACGGCCAAGTCCTATTGTAACTGTTTGGCGGGAAGGCGCCATTGAAGAGGAGGCCAATAGGGCTGGATGGAGGCGCACCATTTCAGACTCGCTTCAGATAACACCTCAACAGCTTTACCTCACTGGCAAAAAGAGGACAAGAGGAATTTCCATCGCTGTAATTGGCCACTAAATTGATATTAAACTCAAAATACCGGATACAAGCTTCACAGGGTGACACGTAGAAGCGAGATTTAGCAAGACTACTTATTTGTTATGTTTATTAGTTTGAACTGATAACAAGCGCAGATTCATATCTGTGCCGTGTGCGCCGTATTTTATTTATGTGTTAGACATTCATAGCTAAGCGCTACTTGAGTAAAGCAGATTCAATACACAGACAACCTTGCAATCTAAAAGCCCATCGAGTTCCATTATCTCCACAATACGCTGCCAAGAGGCCGTTGGCGGTGAGGCACATTGATGTGCAATAAATTAAATAAAACTATTTTCTTAAAATGTATTTTAAATCATAGCAAATGAGACTTTGATTAGAGAACTAACAAGAACTAGCGCTTATGTTATTGCACATTGCTAAGATTTAAATGGCACGTCCCTCCATGAAGTCGCAAACAATCTGCTTGGTGGGTGCCTGCTCGGTGCTGGCAGACGACGGTCGTCATTTTTTTCTAGGAGTGAAATTAGCGTTGCAATTGAAATCTTGGCAATTCTCTAACCATCTTTCTTGCAATACTAAGTTCTTCCTTATTTTAAAAATAAAGTCGAGCCCGGTGGCGTGGTGCATTCCGCCTGCGCCTCCCAACCGGAGAAGACACATAAGTGCGCGGGTTCGAGCCCCACCGTTGCACATTTGTATTTATGGGGATCCGTCTATGAAGCAATGCGAAAAACAGTCCCATGGACGTTAAATCTTGGCTGAGAGTCAGCCCAAAAAAGCGTTTTTTTAATTTCAAAAACAAAATGAAATAGAGAAAGACGATTCAAATATCTTGAAATCTGTTGAAATTCAATATTACTCTATATGATTATATAGAGTAATGAAAAAATCGACTTTAGAAAAGCATACTTGTCCATGGTATGGTATTAGACTTTGATGCCCTTATAGCTACAGTTATATTCGGAACAACGGGAGCTACTTTCTGAGGGAGCGGAAACACAGGAGCAGTGGATGGACGGTTGGCCATCAGTGGCATCGAGAGGAAGAGGTAAAGGTTGACATAAGATGCAAAAGAGGAAGCAGGGCAAAAGGAAAGCGTAGGAGCAATGTTCCTTTCAAACGGATTGCCATGTTAAATATGACAGGGGAAAGACAAAGAGGAAAGTATGAAGAACTATTTAAATTACTAAAAATAAGGTCTGTTGATATTATGACAGTAACGTAAACGCATTTGCGTGGAATGGGAGTGCCGCCGGGTTTAAAGGGATACAATTGGTATGGTACAAATATTACGAAATACGGACAATAGGGAAAACAGGTTGGGGGAAGTTAAACTAATAACCAGAGATGCTATTTCATGCAAAATTAAGAATGCCAAAATGAAGGATCTGGTGGTTATAGAGATACACCTGGGAGGGACATTATGTGCAGTTATGGGGATATACATGGCGCCAAGCAACACGGAAGAAGAGGATGAGCAGCTATTTATTTGCACATATCGAACAGCTGGATGGACAACAAGAAAACAACGCGGGCAGAAGACTGATACAACTAGCAAAGTCGAGTAAAGCCCAATTTTAAATTTGGACCGCGGAAGGAAAAAATAGATACACACAAGGGGGTAAAAAGTCCTGCGTAATTGATGTACTTACGAAGGGTAAAACAGATAAATGGGTAGAGGAAATCAGGATAGATGAGGAGAAAACAGACAATGTTGGAAGTGATCATAATTAAGTAGAAATGAGCGTAAGGAAGAAGAAGCCAGGGCGCGTAGTTGCACAAAAAAAAGATTGGGCAAACATAAATGGGCACAGAGTAGAATACATAAAATAGTTTTTAGTGGCAAGTGGGGAAAGGTTGGTGCAAGATTTATGGGAACATTAAGGACGCATATGACAATTGTTGTTAGATAGGGAAGGAAATTCAAAAGAGAGGGGAACGAGGGTGATGGAATGAATTCATAAATAAGGCAATCATCATCATAAAGCGGAAAAAGTGGAGTATAGAGTAAGGATCATATATGGCACAAGAATATTGGACAAATTACAAGGAAGCCAAGAATAAAGCTCAAATGTTAACACAAGATGCAATTAAAAATGCAGGCAAGAGGGAATTTAACAGGATTTTAGGGGCCCCCAAAGGCCAATGAGCAAAACAGCTTTGGGACTATGTCAGACAGGAAAAAACAAGGATGACAAATAACGCCTAGGACAGAACATACACAATAAATGAAATTGACACATCGTTGCAAGCACTATTTTTCACGACTAGCGTAAATAGTTTAGGAAGGACAAGAACTACCACGGAGATTACAACCACAGCAGATGTGATCGGAAGCGTGGTAAAGAGCATTCATCCAAAAACGGCGTGTGGTCTTGACGGGATTTCTGTAGAAATTTTACTGGCGTTGGGAAAGAAGTGCGTGCATTATCGAATTTAATAAGCTAATTAGAGGGGGCTAATTAGCGCCCGGGATTAAAATCCCGGGGAATTGGCGCATGGAAAGAGTTTCTCTTCTGCCCAAGGAGGGGGAAGATAATGACGCCTTACAAAATAGGCGACCAATAAAAAATACACCTATAACTTCGAATATTTATGCAGGTGTTTCAGAGTAGGGTGCAGAGTATTCTGGAGACAAATGAGAAAATAGGATAATGGCAGTGCGAATTTAGGAAAGGGTGTCAGGTTGTGAAAACATTGAGATTGCAGGGACAAGGGTGTGTGGCAGGACTTCTAAATCTTAAAAAGCATATGAAATAGTGGACAGAACAAAGTTGTATCAAATTGTGTTAGAGGAAGGCTTGAAGAGAAGCTGAATGGAGTTACTAGAAAAAAATTACAGGAATAAAACGGTCAAATTATTAATAGCAGCGAACAATCTAGAGAGTTTATAGTCGCTAAAGGAGTCAGACAAGGCTATCCGTTGTCATCGGCGATTTTTTTGTGTATATAGAAAGAATAGCGTCAGGGTCAATAGAACGGGTTTAGGATGGCGGATAGGGAAACAGGGTGTATATATCAAAACGCCTGTGCTGCTGTTTTCTGACGATATGGTAGTGTAAGGGCGGGGCACTAGCGAAGCTCAACAAATGTTAAATGCATGTAGGAAAGCGGTAGATTAACTGGGCATGGCGTCTAGTGAAAAAAGCGCAATTTTAATATTGAATTTTATTAGGAGGGAGCGGAAGCTTCTAGTGCAGGGGAAGGAATTATATTATAAAATTCAGTACAGGGGTGACAATGACTACAGGGGATAATTATTTAGAGGCAAACGATATATTACGGAGGAAGAAGGCTAAATTAGGAAGAGATGCAGCAAAGGCCTCTGGGAGTTTAATAGGCATATAGTAACAAGAAACATATAAAAGGCCATGTATAAGGATTGAGCTTTGCTAATGCCTGTCTGGTATACAGCGCGGGTTGGAAAATAAGTTAGAAATAAAACAAAGAGAAGTGATACGATTTGCATTGGGTTGCCGTTTTAATTGCGCCAGGGAATTTCTTGAGGGTGAAAGCGAGATGTCAAAATGTATACAAAGGGAAGTCAAAGTAAGCTAAGATTTAGCAGTAAGATTAAGTGTCACAAATTAATAACAAGTTAAACAGATGCAGCTGTTAAATACGGCACTTAGAATTAAAACGAAGTGGGATCACAGAGTAGAGTTCGCAGCTAGGGAGATAATTGGGTACAATAGTCAGCAATGGGCAAGAAACAGAGTTACGGAGAAAATGGTAAAATTAAGGGTAAACTAATCATATACAGGCAAATGGCAATTGGCGATTGGTTCCAGATCAAGCTTGGCAAGTATATATGGAAAGGAAAAGCGGGAAAGAAGCGAGGTAGAATGTGTATAGGGTAATTCAAGAGCAAGTGGGCTATTAGCAGATGCTGACTCACCTTCGTCACTTGCCCTAGCCAAGGTCTACATCCTGCTTTACCCGGGTAGCCACAACTCCTCTAAGTACTGTTATCTACTTAATGCTTTGAGCTGTATTTAAACTTGGTGTAAATTATATCTCTTTTCATCTGTCGGAAAACCGAGATTTACACACCCTAACGATAGGTTTGTTGACACAGTTTGGACCACACATTTCACAAAGCGTGCATTGCAATCACTTTAATTGTCATTAGTACATTTTTATTTATTAGTATACTACTACAAAAAGGATTGTATGTATCCGCGTGCATCTACGCAATGGCAGTTGTGCAAATCATAAAGGCCAGCCGCAGGCCAGTTTCGCTGGGCAAACACTGTAAGAGATTTTCGAAGTGCTAGCTAAGCAATTGCGTAGTCCATTCGGTCTGTGGGGAAGCATCCTCCTGGGGTTTTGCTGCAGTTCCGGAAGAAAGCGAGTTCCAGCCAAATAATTAGTAGTTTTTTTATCACTTTTCATGAGTACTGGTCGTAATCCTTTTCCCTTACCAATCGCTAACATACGCTTTGTTGCTGCCCTCACTACAGCAAGATCCGGACGGGATGACTCCTCGGGCCACGCAGAAGAGGGTTTACTTCGACATCCAGCGTACGATCTGGATCCGGATGACGAGTAAGAACCGCAATACGACTTTTATAGTTCCTCTCGAATAGGCAACGCTGCCAAACATACGCGATATGCTTTTATGCAGTAGATTGTTACTTATCGTGCTCGCGTGAGTCACGCGTCGGTTAGTTAGTAGTAGTCAGTGTTCGGTCAGCACAAACTCAACAAAGAGCGATGATGGCAATAATATTTATTTTGTATATGACAGTAATGTACTTATGTGATTAGTTCCAGACTAACTAATACCCCGCTTTATAACGTCATACACGTGGAATCTAAATCTTGACAAATATTGACTTTGTGTTTCAGCGGATTTTGGTTAAGGGGTTTGGAACTTGACGTGAATCCTGCCCTGGCGTCCGTAGCAACTCCAGCGCCAAACGGCTCATGCAGCAGTTCACGCTATCAAGAGATACGGCGACTTCACTCCAACACGTATTCGAGCAAGATTGTGCACTGCATTTTAATTTTTGCGTGTTACATTTTAAAACTGTTCGAGTACTGCCAAGGAATTACAACATAACAATAACTACAACAATAAATATATATGACACCTACGCTAAATACGCATATTCGACTATAACGGAGGAACTGAGAAACTCCTAATTTATATGTATAGACAGTCGCACGAGTTTATAATTGTAACGTTCAGTCGAAGCTTGTACAAAAAATAATGATACTAATAAACACATTATTGAAAGAAGATAAACTGTGATCTTATTTTAGCTAGGGCACCGCCTTAACTGTGCGTGCAGTGTCTGTATAATTGGTCTCTTCAGGGCCCTACGGCCCTAGCGTGATAAGGACCTAGGCAAAGTACATTAACAAGATATACGTTAAGTACATCGGCTGGCCTCATCAATGCATTAGGATTAAATAAAAAAAAGTATTGTATTTAGATTGTTTAGATGCACATACAATTCTTGACGCCGATTTGGTTCGGCTACGGCAGAAAAGGGAGTCCCTTGCCCGTGGGCAATGAACCGATTATGGACGCGGCGTTTCCGCGTTGAATTTCAACTGATATTCTTTGTAGCAAAAACTGCCATGACCTTCTATCACCGGTTGATGCAGCAACTCTAGATCCCAGCTCCGCCAGAAAGCTCCTTGTGATTTTTCCCATTGGGCCTAATGTCTCGAAGGCAATTGGTTGAACGATAAAGTTTTGTTCCAGTTCACGATATTTTGCCAACTTGCGATCTTCGGCAAGGTGAGCGGCTGCTCCGACCTCCCTGCTGGTATAGGCGAGCATAAGAAGCGGCCAACGTGCAAGACACGGTGACGTCGTACACAAGGCAGCGACCTTCACTCCATAGAACTAGAGTCAGGCCGTCCGGACGCAGTTGGCTGTTGGCTGACAGTCCGACCGGCTCCTTGACTGCCGGTATGTGGGCAGACTGCATTGCTCGGTGTATTACGTCGATTAAAGCTGAATGTCTTGAGAACCTACCGGCGCTCCTCTTGCAAGCGAGAGCATGCTCACCCGTAGAAGACACCGGTAGGTCACATCTTGCACAGTTATGTGTGAAGCAGACTGATTCCCCCAGGCGCAGGCCGGAGACGATGCGGAGTGTGGTATTGTCCAGCATCGTCCCCAGCTGCGGTGAGGGAATGGCCTGAAGCCACTTTCCGCTCATCGGATCTATCACGGCTTTCAATCGCGCCTGCTCTTTAACGTTGTTTGCCTGGGTCATTAACTGCTCCTGGATCGACTTAACTACTTGCAAGTCTAAAGTCGATTGTGAAATGCGTTCGGGCAATGGACCCCACTTTTCTGCGTAGTAGCGGCGAGCTTGTTCAAGTTGAGCGATAAAGCTGGTGTAGGCATCCGGTGGTGTGATCCCTGACACTAAAGTCTCAGTGTTTTTTAGAGACCCGAGGTGAGCAGACAAGGCAACTTGCGAAGCCATGCGAATTCCCCATTCCCCCTGCGGAAGTTGGAAGCGAAGCTTGTAACCACGAGGTTTGCCTAAGCTGAACGTTTAAGATACCCTGAAGGGTACTTCGCAAGGTTTCGTCGAACGATTGAAGCAGTTCTGGTTCAGCATAGGCTTGTGAGCATCGCAAGAGGTACATCAGCCTCGGCGTTGACAAACTCGCGCGAAGCAGGTAGAGGGCTGGGTGAGCGTCCAATAGTCGCAGTCTAGAGCACCAGCGAACAAGGTCGGAGCCTTTTTTAGCTAAAGATAAGCCAATAGATTCGGTCAGAATTGGCGCTTCTAGAAGCTCGAATTCGTTATCGGGAATTAACCTCGCAGCTGGCAGAAGATCGCGGACCATTTGAAGCATGGAGCCGAGTTGAGGGTCCTGTTGAAAGGGGAAAAATATTTCGCACTTGGCGTCGTTCAGCTTGAGCCCCGAGACCGCCTCGAAGTCTTTGACCTGGGCAATGTCTCTCTGGACCGCCGAGACGTCTCCAGCGAGAGTGCCGTCGTCCAGAAACCAAGGTCGGAGTTCGGAAGTAAGGCGCGTTTGAAGTTCGTGAATAGCAATGCCAAAATAAAGCGGGGCCACAGGGGTCACCTTGTTGAACGCCGGAGCACGACTCGATGAACTCTCCCTGCCAAATTAACTTGCTCGGAAGTCTATACATCTGGTATACCAGCGGGTAAAGTTGGGGAAGGTGAGTGCGAACAGCTTTAAGCAGGTGGTCTCGTCTGAGCGTGTTAAAGGCATTTTTGAAATCTAACTTGACGAGAACCTTCTCTGGGGCACTCCTGTTATGGTCTACAAACGCCCGTGTTGCATGCACGGCCGCTTCCGCACCTCCTCTGATTCCGCAGCCGAGCTGATGCGGAGAGACCATTGCGACGATGTCCGGCATGCTCTTCCTGATTATGATCTTTCCGACTAAGCGGCGCAGAGTCAGGCCAACGGCAATGGGTCTAATGCCACCATCTTTTTTGCGCAAAGCAATAAGCGAGGCGCCGTAGAAGACAGGGAGCACGAAATCAGGCAACTTTCCATTAATAGCAAGGTTTACAAAGCGTACTAGACTTAAGAGCAGTCGGTTCTCCTCGCCGTCTCTGCCGATAAGGTCCTTCAGATGACGTGGTCGTAGACCATCAGGGCCGCCGTCTGAGCTGTTGGCAAAGCTCCGGATGGCGTTGATGACATCCATTGCAGACACGGTGATCTCATGGGTCTCTTCGGCAGACACAGGCGGCGGAGAAAAGGATAGATCAGGTGGAGTAGGCGGATGTTTGCCCAGGAGCGCCAGTTTTGTTTCGGCAGACAGCGGCGCTACTGTGTCGGTGGATAAAAGAACCCTTGCCGCAGAGGAAACGTCGCCGAGAGCGAGTTTTCCCTGAACAACACGAATCATCGCAGAGTTGTTGCGCGACGAACTTTCTTGCCGACTAGATAATGATGAACCATATGGGTTCGTTTCAGGACCGTTTCCCGCCCGGAATCGGTTAAGATTCTCGCGTAGTACCGATGTGAGGGTTCGGCCGCGTTCCTTTTGGGATGGTATGCAGAATACTGCAGTTGGAAATTGCAGTAGTCTTTTATATGAATCTCTGCTTGCTGTTGAGCAGACCTCATTGATCAGAGTTGCAAGCTCCGAAGACATGCTGTCGCGAATACCCCGGGGTAAACAGGAAATCATCTTAGATGCGCTCTTGATTTTCGACGTTTCGAGGATAACGTCTTGCAGTGAGACCTGCGCCGGTGTACTTGTTACAGAACTTGCATGGAGTGCGTCTCTCGTGGACGGACTCAGACCGTTGCCTTCCATATTGCTGACAGAGAGAACGGCCCACCTGCGAATGTGTTGTTGTGACATCATTGCGAGGCTGGAGGAGACTTCAGAGCGATGTCGCACGCGACAACAGGGGAGGCAGCTGTCATCGTGGGATCCGTTTCGGGCGGACGCAGACCAGCCAAACTTGAAGTTACAGCTGACAGCAGAGCGTCTTTAAGCTGATCGCGCAGGCCAGCAGTGAGGTTGTTTGGGGACCCGATAGCGGGCCCAGCAGAAGCGACTTGTAAAGGCGCGCCGGGGAGAATGCATGAGAATGCCTTCTCGATAGTGCTGCTGATGTGTGTTACAATAGTGTCGATAACGGACGGTATGATCTTTTCCGTGATGGCGAGCATTATCCTGTCGAGCCAGTCCCCTTGCGGTGGAGCGATAACATTCGGGATGGGCTCCTTAACATCATCCTCCGCCTTTTGAGCCTGATCTGCCGGACGTGAAGGAACTTTAACTCCGTTTTGGACAACCGCCGAAAAAGACCGTTTAGGTAGCGAGGCCGATGGCTGGACCCTAACACCGTTTTGAACCACCGCAGAAAAGGAACGTTTAGAAAAAGATGCCGATGGCTGTATGTTGTTCACGGGTGAGCAGATTTTCACCGTTGGAGCGGAGACGTTTTGCTGAATGCGTAATGGGGCTGATCTCTTAAGCTGTTCCATCCGATGGAGGCGATGGGGGCACGATCCCCAGGTAGACTCGTGAGACCCCTTACAGAGACAACACTTTGGGGGTTGAGTACAGTCTTTACGGAGGTGATTCGTAGAGCCGCAACGGCGGCAACGTGGGGACGACCACGGGCATTTCGGCCTGATGTGGTCTAGGCTAAAGCACCTGTAACAATGATGAGGCTCCCTGTAGAGCACCACCCCGTGGGTTTTCAATCCGAGACGAACCTCAGCAGGAAATTCGATGCCCGCAAAGGTGAGAATAACACTGTCAGTCGGCAAAACAATGCCAGTCCTAACGTTTTTCGACCGCACCCGAATGGCCTCAGTTACCCCCAGAGTCTTCAGTTCGTTGACAATTAAGTCCTCACTGAGTGACGGGTGAACGCCACAAATTTTACCCTTAACAGTGGATCTTTGGCCACTCGTTCGCGACTGAACAGGGATACCCGCGAGCTGTGTTAAACTCAGCAAAGTAGCCCTGTCCACAATGTCAGCAGCCACAATAACGAGTTCACCACTGCGAGCAAAGCAGGGCTCATCAATTTCCCCTTTAATGTGCTGGGCTATATCAATGCACACCTTGGTAAAATTTTTCTCAAGCTGTTTGTCGTCGGCTGAGAAGAGAACTGCTTCAGTGCGCTCTTTAGTTACAACATTGGGAGCAGTCATCTTTTGAGCCGGTTTACCACCAGCACCGACCTCAATCCAACCCTCAGTATCTCCATCGTTCAAAGCATCGCCGTCCCCTGCCACTTGATTATCATCTCGTGAAACAGCTTCTCCCGCGCTGCCAGGTGACACTGTCTGCCCCGGAACGTGCGTGCTGCTCTCGCCACTAGATTCGCAGACGATGGTCGTAGCATCGGTTGTTGTTTCGCCGTTGGCCGCATTACACATAACAACACAACCGGCGCCGGTTGTAGCAGCACCTGACGTTGACAGTACCGTGGTAGTGCCGACGTCTTTCGCCTCCTTCGACGGTTGCTGCTGTTGGGGCGGGCTGGTCGCCTGCCGTTTCTTCTTCTTTGTGCAGCATCCCTTTCCACTTGTTGACGGAGAGTTGGCAGCGGCGGCAACGGACTCTGCAGTTACTGCAGTCTCGGCGCCAACATTTCGAACACAGCTGACTGACGGATCGTCGTTGTTGTTGACATCAGCCGGCGGCGGATCGTCGTTGTTGTTGACGTCAGCCGGTGGCGGTGGCGTTGTTGTTGTCGTCGTCGTGCCTGCTATGGGTTTCCCAGATGGTGGGTCGCCCTTAGGCGAGTGTTCAACGGCCATAACGGGTCAATTCACAGCACAAAAGATGCACAAGACGGAGAAGTTGAACTGCACCAATTCTCAACGTCAGGTATGATCTAGAAAGCACTAATATACACCAATGAAACAGAGAACTGCGAGGACACTCCTTACCGCTCGAATGTAAACATTCGAAAAAACAATGCATTAGGATTTGTTGGGCAAATCGCTTATTGACTAAACACTGAACGGTACGAGGTAAAATGGCGTGCAACAATCCGTTACAAACGGAAACCTCAGTAATGCATGCATCTGGTAGGATTCCTAAAAAACCGTTCCTAAAAAATTCATATGCAAATACATATTTCGCATGTTTTCCGGCTTCTCGTAGTGCAGAAAAGACGTCGTCGTCGCGTTGCCGTTAATTTGTACTTTAAGCAAAGGGGCGCATACACTAATGCTAAGAATCTTGATAACTGTAGTGTCGCGATTGCCGCGTGGGTATTTAAGCGATTATATATATATATATATATATATATATATATATATGACCCTCCATAAATGTGGTATCCTGCATCTCGGACATGGAAATGCAAGACACCCTTATAAGATTGGGGGTCAGGAATTGAGCAAACTTCAAGTTGTAAAAGATCTCGGAGTCCTCACAAGCAACAAATTAAGGTACTCCGAACGTGCAACTGATGTTGTCACAAGGGCTTCTCAACGTGCAAATTGGATCTTCCGATCACTTGCTGTACGCTCTCCTGAGCTGCATGTCCAATTGTATATATTTTTTTTCAATTGAAGATATGTTACAACCATTTTCAGCGGAACTACTTTCGTTTTACTTCGTTGAAAATGGAGGTTCTTCTATGCACTCCGTTCATAATTGCTCTCTTCTAGTGTTGGTAATCGGCCGCCGTTCCATCTCTTAATCGCCTCATCATTTCAGCTCGCTGTCGTTCCAGTTCAATCTTTCTTCTCGTTATACCTTCCATCAATAGGAAGCCCTGCTCCCATTTGCATTCGTCCTCCAGCATAGCGGAGACTAAGTCTATCACCGTCATGTCTGAAAAAGTCATTGCTGGTAAGTTCTGTCGTATGTACTTCGAATGCTGGGCAGCGGAGGATTGTATGAGTCACGTCATCATCCTCGCTTGTGTCGCACGCAACGCATTTGGCGTCCGGAGCTTTGCCTATCCTATGTAGGTATTTTTGGAAACATCCGTCTCCCGTCAATACCTGCGTCAGGCAGTAGGTGACCTCTCCGTGCTCTCTATTGGACCATTTCTCGAGGTTGGGGATGACCTAACAGGTCCAGGCTCCTGGTATGTGTGCTGGTCCATTCCTCGTTCCACTTCTTAACTGTCTGTCTCCGGGCCTCGGTTTTTCGTAGGGGTCTGTTTGATTTCCTCCGTGTTCGTTCTTTGATTATTCTAGGCCATGGTATTAGCCTTGCTATCGCGAGGATGGCCATCGTTTCTACTGTTCTATATGCACTGGCGATTCGTACTGCCAGTTGCGTTCCGCTTTCAGGAGTTTTTTCTTGTTCCTCTTCAGTTTCATAGCGTTCGGTCTCCACGTTGATGCGGCGTATAGGACAGTAGACTCTGCCACTGAGGCAAGAAGTCTTCTCTTGCTCTCAGGTGCGCCGGCATAATCTTAGCTAGGCTATTTGCCAGCTTTTCCGCCTTTACGGTCACCTTACCGATGTGCTCGTTGTCTGAGAGAGCCGTGTCGATCATTACATCCAGATATTCGGCTGACCTGTTGATCATTATGCTCACGCCATTTAGAGCTAGACTAATGTTTCCGTGTCTCTTGCGGCCCATAAGAAGTACTGCCTCGCTCTTTTCGGGCGCTAGCTCGAGGCCGTGTCCTACCATCCAGTTGTTTACAATCTCAATGGCTGCTTGTGCTCTGGCTTGCAGCGTCTCCGCCTCCCGCGCCGTGACCGGGATGGCGAGGTCGTCCGCGTAAGCTATTGTTTGTACTCCTTCCAGTCTGCAAAGTCTCAGTACGTCGTCGTATGCCATGTTCCATAGCAGAGGCCCCAGTATGGATCCCTGCGGGCCGCCGGCACTCATGGCTAACTCAGTATTTCCGTGTATGACCGACCTATTGCTGAGGTAGGATGCAATGATCTTCTGAAGATACGGAAAGTTCCTTTGAGCCATTACGTCTATAATAACCTGCCAACTCAGCGAGTTGAAGGCGTTTCGGACGTCCAGAAGAACGACCGCGCAGAGCTCCCTGGACCATTGGTTCTTTTCCATTTGTTTTTCCGCTTCCCTTGGAACAAGGTCGAAACAAATTGTCTGTCTGAGAGTGCTTCTCTTTCCTCTAGTTCCTCCGTTAGCCTCATGTTTATGACCGTTTCGAGTGTTTTGCCTAAAGTGTCCAGGAGGCATATTGGGCGGTACGCGCTGGGTTCTGTGGGCGGCTTTCCTGGCTTTCTTATAAGAGCCAGGGTAGCCTTCTTCCAAGACGTTGGGTAGTTTCCTCTCTCAAGATTTGGTCCGCCATATTTTTGAAGACTTGCGGTTGCTCTTGGAGAAGAATCTTCACCGCTTCTGCCGGAATTCTATCCGGACCGGGTGCTTTGCCTTTAGGTGACCGTTTTATTGCGGCAGCTATTTTCTCTTGAGTGATCAAGAGTATGTCATCCTGCTCCGTGTCTATTTCTGGGCGGGTGGGTTCGGTGTGGCTTGGGAAGAGTCGCCTTACCGCCCTCTCTGCCAGGTCTTCTGGAAGCGCTCGCCGTAGTCTCCTTCATTTGTCCATGACAATCTTATAGGATTTCCCCCATATGTTGTTTTCCATTTCGTCACAGAGCTCTTTCCATTTTCTTTCTATACTGCTTTTGATGGCCGTTTTGAGGTCCTTTCTTGCGGCCTGTAGCCTCCCATGCTTCCTCCACACCTGTTCTTTTCCTTTTAGCGCGGGTGTACATCCTCCGTGCGGCATTGCATGCACGCTTCAGGCCCGCTATTTCCTTGTTCCACCAGTATTTGGGTGGGGGATGTCTGCGGGACACGCCCCGCCGACGCGGCGAGGCTGCCTTGCATGCCCTTTGTAATGCTAGTACTACATCCTCAGGACGAAGTTGTCTCTGAGTATTGAGGAGTATTTGTCCTTCAGTCCACAAACGGGCGCGGAGTCTGCCGAGGTCAATTTTGTTAGCATGCCACCCCATCCGGCGTATGTCTCTCTCCTGCTGGGTGGGTGCTTCTTCTTCTTCGTATTCGTATTCTATTATTTGTGGTCGCTTTTGGAGTTTTCTTCTGAGACCTTCCAGTTTCCTATTTATGGTGTTTTCGCATCCAAATATAAGATCTATGAATGATGCTTGATCTCTTCTTTCGAATGTGGGCAGACGACCATCGTTAAAGAGAGTCATGCCCAGCTGCGCTAGCCTTCCTGCTTGCCCTTGTTATTTAGATTTCTCATTGTTTTCTTATAGGGCACAAAGTCGTCATCCTTGTTGTCGCTTAAAGCAGGTTGTTTGTCCGCGATGGCAGCCTGGAGGGTGACGTCCTGGGCTGTGGGATTCTGTTACTTAGCCTTGTGCACGAGCGGGGTCTTTTGTTTTGGGTCCTTTGCTCTTGCATCGCTTTTACGGTCTCTTATCTCTCTAATGCATTGCCTGTAGGCTGGGCATTCTATAGAGTTTGCCGCGTGTCCGGTGTCTCCGTCTTTACAGTTGTAGCATCTTGCCACTTTGTCGCAGGTTTTAGCTGGATGGCCTACTTCTCCGCACTTGTGGCACCTTATGTTTGCTGCTTTTGCTTCCTTGCAGTCCCTTTCCCAAATGGCCCATCTTCTGGGATTTGAAGCAGCATGGGGGTACAATCCATTCAATTAGAAGGTAGGAAGCTTTCCTTTGGCCAGCAGAGTTTCTGCTTTTTGTCTTTCTAACTGGATAGTTGCTCCGCATTTGCCCATTTTGTTTTGCCGGGGCTCCTCCATCTCGACTGTCTCTGAGTCAGCCAGGTTTAGTTCTCGTCGAACTGCGTGCTCGATGGTCTCTTTATTAGCCTCCTTGGATATTCCTAGGATGCGTATCTTCGTGCTAGGTTGGGTTTCCTGAGCATCGAGAGAAGTTTTATTCTTGATGCGTTCTAGGAAGCTTGTTGTTGCCCCTTTTTGGTTTTCCTTGAAGATCACCATGATACCTTCATCGGGCAGGTGCACGATGTTTCTAACCGTAACTCCACGTAACGGCTTTAACGATGTTCACCTCATTAAAGCCGTTAAATTGTATACTACATACGTACTGCCACTACTGACATACGCAGCACCGGCGTGGTTTCCGGGTCTAATTAAGGACAAAGCTTGCCTGGGACGATTGGCACGGAAATTCACGAAACGGGTTGCATTTCGCTGCCATGTTGACCGGTGCTATGTCGACGTTCCCCACACAATTCACGTGATTAAGAAGCTTGATCAAAAAATGCTGCTCCAGCTGAGACAGAACCCGCGTCTATTCAACAAAATGTTTGTTAAAAGGCTAACGCGTCAGGCTAGCAACATGGTTCCTGTGTTCATCGCACGGAAGCGCTACATCAGCAACCTATACCCATGGAGGATCTCTAGGCATATTCATGAGTGTTAGGGGCCGCCAACACCCTGCACTACTTGCAGATTATAACTACATATTGATCCCATGACATACATGTACATATGCAAATGTATATTTTTCTTTCTAACTTGAATAAGGCGTTTCAATTATATATATATATATATATATATATATATATATATATATATATATATAATGATTTACATGCCGGCGCCATAATCAAGCGGGTGTACGGTCATTAAACATGTTGTAGTTTATTACTACGTGACTTGCGAGTCACGTCGCGAGTAGCTGACGACTACTGGTATCATGCTCATCACTCCTGCCCGGGACAGGACCATATCTAGAGGACCTCGTGCCACGCTTCCAGCTCCGGCCCACATCTGCTCTTCAATCGTTCAGGACTACCTTTGCAGAGAAGATGCGCGACATCCCCACGAATTTCTACCGAACTTGAGCCATGACATCCTCTGCTTGGAAGGAACCCCTGCAGGACCTCCGACATGTCATCACTCGAAACGCTGTGCATGGCCTCCATCACCAGCTTTGTTCCCGAAGAGACTTTCATGAGCCGCAAGCAACCTGTATATGTAGACATTGCCTCCAGCATTGCCCCCGATATCATTTTGAGGGGTGCCAGAGCTTCGATAGCCTACGACGGTTGGCAAGGGAAAGTAACTAATTAACCATTGTTTTTAAATCATATGACGTGTAATATACCTTTTTGGTCAATAAATTAGAAGATGACTTCTGCACATATTTTAATATTGTTTCTATTTTTGTGAAGATCATTGAATACTTCTAATTAATTTACCTCTCAGAGTACTATTTACGATATCAAACACAGAAATATTTATCCACTGAGCAAAAAACGTCTCTTACAAATAGACTTCCTCTCTGAACCTGGCTAAACGAGCATATTGTAAAACGTTCAAATCCCAGGCACGACGAAGCTGCCACTTTTACATAGAATGATGCGCGTGATAATTAAAGTAAATGAGTTCAAGCTCGCTCAATGTGAAGGTTCACCTGCTGACCCCCTGAGGTACCCCCAACTCGCTCTACTACTGATTTTGACAATACATTGCCGACTACAAAGGGAGAAGTCATTTGATTTCAATACATCTGCTGTCGACGGGATGAACTGTGACGTGCGATAGGTGACTCTGAGACCGAAAAGCGCAGGTTCGATTCCAATGCACCGCCTCTTTCAAAGCGGTTTCTCCCTAAATGATCAGATTTGGGGTTAACTAGGTATGCAAACTCGTCGCCATTGACACCTGATCGCACGTCATGAATACAATAGCAAACACAACACGTTTGACTGAGTTTAGTTTCGAAAACAGCGCAATCA
This sequence comes from Dermanyssus gallinae, assembly GCA_003439945.1. Lineage (NCBI taxonomy): Eukaryota > Metazoa > Arthropoda > Arachnida > Mesostigmata > Dermanyssidae > Dermanyssus > Dermanyssus gallinae. Next base: position 15,532 of record QVRM01007010.1, on the reverse strand, counting down.
CCTAATTTATTGTTTTTGTTGTATTTCGGCTCTGTGCGCCGTAGTCTAGTTATGAGTGAATAATATATACACTTTATATTGTAACTTTAATTTATGGAAGAACTTAAGCTCACTAGTGTCCTTTCATGCCCTTTTTATCATGTTCTGTTTTTTTAAGTCCTAAGGCATGGATGCTCGTATGTGTTCACAGAGATCCGATAAGGTACAGCCGTTAGTTATCTTTTGCAAACGTATACATTCACACGTACTATCAAGGCACTGACTTGAAGCACTAGCACTAGTAGCTTTGCTTGAGCTTGGCTACAGTTAACGTTACGTAGTTATCCAATTGAGCGCTTGCAGAGTCTACCAACTGTATCAACTCACGGGCAGCTAAACCCAATGATGCATTTGTCGTAGAACTAAAATTATTTTCATTATATCATAGCTATTTTTTCATAAAATTATATAAATATCGTAAGTAATAAATAAACAAATTTTAACGCAACATTCTATGCGTGTGTTAAATTGTTCTTCGAATGGTATAGATTTTTTTTTAATTGCGTTATTAATGTAAGCACAAAATATGCCTGATGTCAAAATGTGGTGGGTGATGCGCTTTATATATATATATATATATATATATATATATTTAGGCGAGCACTGCCGAGTGTGCAAACGTATTGTAAATGATTAATAAATCATCACAATATATTCTATATATATACAGGGTCATTCATATATTTATGTACTTATTGCGAGGTTTGGTAGAACTCGGCAAGAAATTAATTTTTCCCAATGGCAAGGGAAGGCGGAAATGTCTTGTTTAGAAGAGAGAGTGAAGTTTATAAAATAATTTATTCTGTTCTCCTACATAGTTGTGCGAAATCTACGTTTGCGGGAGAACCACTCAACGCCTGAAGAAACCGATTATACCGGCGTGTTCGAAGGAAAATTCTGCACAACAGAAGACATTTCACTAGCTTGCGTAGCAAAAAGCGAATAACCAGATAAAGTAAAGTCATAAAAAATCGATAACATCTTTTTTCGATAACATCATCGATTTTTCACGTTAACGCCTTTTCATGAAAAATCGTAACATTTTTCCATTAGGACCAAAAATGTACGTCCAAAAGACCACTCCCACGCAAATTTCATGCCCACTATTTTCGTATCAAGTTGATGGTGCTGCGTTACGTAGTTGTCAAGTAACTAAACTTTTCGACAGTCGTAGTTGTTATGTTTTACGTGCAATTTTTCACGTTCAGAACCGTCAAATTTTGCCAAAACGTTTTTCCTCCTTCCACTAAGAAAAATGATTCCTTTGCTGAGTTCTACCAATCCTTAAAATATGTACCTAACTTTCTCATACACCCTATGCAAGTATGCATGCCTTCGCTTGCGATATGGCTATCGAATAAGCTTAGTTACTTGATGATATGCTCCAGGTAACGGCACGCAAGCAGAACGCTTGCCTCTGCCTGTTGTGCGAGCCAAATGTAGCAATCACAGGCGAAAGAGCGACTGGGTCCGATGCAAAGGCAGACGCCACGATATGGTGGATGGGCTCTGAACTGAGCTTGGCATGAGTTTAGGGTTCACCTGGGTTGAAGTGGATGAAGTGGCAGATTTTTTCATATGGGAGGTTGGACTGTGATATTTTCACCTACTAAAAACCTTAATCCTTCGCCCCCCCAGAGTTCGAATTAGTGTGGCACTACTTCGAGCCCTGGGAGGGTAGCCTTAGCCTTCACCGGCTGTCCTGAATCCCATCGTGTCCTCACCTCACGAACCCGCGGGGATGCATCGAGCCGCTCTACGGAGGGCTGGGTTGCCATAGTTCTTTGCGGGGCACGCTCGTCTCGACCACTTAATGCGTGCCTCTGTAGCGCGCGCGGCAAACGTCCTCTAGCCGCGTCTTCTCGCGCGTACCAGCGCCTAAGAAATAAACGCCTGCGGCCCATGTGGCGGCATTCTCAATTATGTGTACCAATAATGTCTCGTGTTGATCTCCCTGCATAGCAATACGTCGAGCTTCTGCGTGCCTTGGCCAGGACGGAGCAGGAATAGGCCAGGGCGAAGCAGGACGAAGAATTGGCCGTGGCCCGTGAGGACCTGGACCGTGAAGCACGTAAGTGGCCCCAGCCCGGCCCACCATACCAATGTCAGAGGTCCGGCATAAGCCTCTATGTTGGCTCACGCCGCGCTAGGAATTTCTTCCAGTGTTGTTAAGCCGTGACGACGGGGACGAGGTAGTCAGCGTACGCGACGGTCTCTACGCCCTCTGGGAGCTCCAGCCGCAAGACACCGTCGTAGGCCAGGTTTCATAAAACTGGACCAAGAACGGAGCCCTGCGGTACGCCGGCTGTCACACCGGTACCCAGAGGATAATCCGTCTGCAGCGCCGTCTGATGGCCGAAACGAGAACGGCGGACGGCGGGCAAAGCGCAAATGTTTCTGCAGCGGTTTAGGTTAGGACCGTTTAAAGACGTGTGTGCCGACCGGCGATGATGTGTCTTAGGCGCATGTACTTGGAGCACGAGGGGCAATCTCAGGAGTTGTAGCTGACAGTACTCCGACGGACGTAATCTCAGAATAATTTTTGTGAGCTGATAATCAACGGAACCACGGTTTCTAAAAAGAAGTTTAGAAGTACATGCGTTTGAAGACACATCACCGCTGGCCGACACATGTCATTGAGGGATTCTAACCTAAAACTGTTACGCTGGTCGAGTGGACAGAATGTGATCCTTTAGTATATTCACGGTTGCAGTATCATTCTGTCTGTACCACCTGCGAGCAGGCATTGTAAAATTCCAAATTCTCGAAAGTCGAACTATCGCTGGTGCTTCCGGTAGCCAAATGGGGCCTCGTCATCTAAGTAACGACGCGCATAAATGGAATATAGAGGTTTCCACTGTCTCTATCTAGTGTCTAGTGAAACCATAGCTAAAGGAACGGGCTTGGATTGAACGGCGGAGAAAGAAGACCGTCTTGAGCTTGACCCTTGTCTGACTTCGTGAAGAGACATAGGAGGTGTAGCATAAGTGGAGAAGACTTGTCATCAATGAAATAACACTACTCCTATTGTTTCTTTACTTACTAAATGAAGTAAATATGGGCTTTCCATGTTTTATACAGGTTTATTTCACTCGAAATTGGTAGATGCTACCTAAAATTCATATTGGCTAATAACATCTTTCACTACTGCATGCATTGAACCAGCTTCTATTTCCTTGCATTGCAGTATGTGGTATCGGTCAATATTACATGTGCCACAATGTTTACATACATAGTCTTCAATTTCAAAACAGTACCCTTTTAGGCATATATATTGGTGGTAGCCATGCCAGGTAAGTCTACAGAGTATGCGTCTGTTTGCTTGCATTCCCCGCCTCCAACGGTCTGTCGTGAATGTGGGACCGTCGGTGAAAGCCTTTATGGCAAAGTTCAAATTACGCTTTTCTCTGTAACCTCGATATTGCTCTACAACCAGCGCGCTGAAATCGTATTTGTCTAGGATAAGGGCTCCGCAAAGGTTCGCTCCTGGCATAGTTCTAGCGCCAACGTTGTTGAAGCGTTTCGCGGCAGTCCTAGCATATATTTCACAAAATTAGCTTTTATTTTATCTATCTCTTTAATGTTGTCTAAGGTCAAGTTTGGTGCAATGGCCCGAAGGCAGTAAGTTATAATTGGAGCAATTTTTATCTTGAAAAGGTTCATTCCAGTCTTAGTGTCAATCTGTGTAAGATCTCCGAGTAGAGTCATGGCCGATATCGCTTAAGCACGCTTGTTCTCTATGTGCTTTGTAAAAGATAGGCCAGGGGTCAAGATTACTCCGAGATAACTAAATTGACTTACTAATTCAATATTTTGGTTATTGACCCTGATTATGTGGTCAAGACTGGCGTATCGACCTCCTCGGGAAAATCGAAGAACTTTTGTCTTGGATATATTAATTGTCAGCTTATACTGTGCGTACATGCTCATTTCATTCAGGTAAAACTGTAGATGTGGTCTTGACTTGGCCATTATGATAAGGTCGTCAGCGTAGAATACATGCGGGGCTTTAGCATTTCGAAGTATTTGGCTTAACCCTGTGACATAAAGGATAAATAAGAAAGGGCTTGCCGTGTCGCCTTGTGCTAGCCCAATTTTCTGTTTAACTTCTTGTGCAATACAGTGAGGCCCATTTCTGATTGTGATATAGTTCGCAGTGAGAATGCTTCTCAGTAAGTTGTACATTCGACATTTGATGCCAAAATGCTGTCGCATAATATCCAGGAGGCAGTCTCTAGGTACACTATCAAATGCAGTTTTGAAGTCAACAAACGCTGCGTAGGTCATCTGTCCGACGTTGGAACGCACGTGACGAAGGACTTCCCTGAGAGCTCGTTCAGTTGAGCGGCCTTCCAAGAACCCATTCTGTTCCGTTGGTATTAGGTCTTTACATTTGCTGTATAATTGAGTCACAATTAGTGAGGTTAATATTTTGTAGACTACGCTAGTTAATGCTATCCCGCGGTAGTTCGCTGGGTCTGTGGCGTCGCCTTTGTTTTTGTAAATTGGTTGCAGGTATCTTCGGCGCCATTGCTCGGGTACGTGCGCTTGTTGTAAGCATGAATTGAACAGCGCGCGCTGTTAGCTTTGGGGCTATGTGCTCTATTCCCTGCTTAAGATGCTTGTAGTAAATATCATCAGGACCTAATGATTTTCCGTTTTTCTTCGCTAGTATAGCCATTCGAACCTCCCCTTCCGTAACGTCTTCCCAGTCAGGCTCTATATGGGGTGCGTGTTTATTGTCAGGCAGTTGAACATTGTGGCTTAGTAGGGTTGTGAAATGCGACACCCATTCTTCGTCGTTTATTAGTTTGCTACAGCAGGTCTCTTCGGTAAGAGGATCCATGGTTTCTGGATGCTTTCTTTTACCTGTTGTGTGCGCTGCGCGGTCTCGTATTCATATTTCTTCCTCTGAATCATTCGTTTATACGTTTTCTTTAGGTCCGCTAGGTTTGCCATCCCTGATAGCTCCAATCGTTGTGGCAACAAATGTGCGTTTTGATGGTTTTGCACTCGTGATCAAGCCATGGTTTGTGTCTCGTCGCAGTGTTCCTTTTATATGATGCTGCAGATTGAATAGCCCATCGAGGTGAACGCTCATAAAAGTCTGTGTCTACTTCGGTCGCATCTGGGAGTAGATATAAGGCTTGTTCTAGCTTGCTGAGACTTATAATGTGGGCGAGGGAAATTCGTTTGTCACGGCCAGTTATCTTCGTATGCGCAAGGCTGAAGGTAACCTTACAGTGCTTCCGCTCGGCTGAAACTGTCGTTTTATGGTCTTTTATATAAGCTCCCAGTTCACTAGAAGTACTCATAATTAGGTCTACAGCACTTTTTCTATTCCATGCTATATATGTAGCGTCGGAATAATTACCTTCTATTTGCAAGCCCATGTTTTAGACAAAGGCATACTTATGTGATGTATATATAGAGGAGTTTAGCTGGGGCGGTACATCTGTCAAAAAATAACGCAGGTGTCCTAAGGTCAGCTCAGCGAGCACAGAAATTTCGGGTTATATATACAGGCAATCCCTCTATGCCCGCCAACGTCTGGATCCTCGCGAGGGCTATATATATATATATTTTTCCCAAAGGATTATGGTCTCTGAGAAGTCCTATTTCGGAGTGAGATTGAAATTACTACAATTTGCAACACTGCTGTTTTGGCCCGGTATAGAAACACAAAATGTGCAATTGCGAGACAACCAGTCTTCCTAAACAGAAACTAAGCATACCGTCGTGTTCTGCTTTTTCTAGGGAAAAGATGCGACATGGTCGTTTAGAACAAAGTTCGCAAAAATAAAGTTATTTTATTAGCTTTTACACCAAATATCTTAAAACCATTAGCCTACGACCACTCACAGCGCTCAAAACTAGCACATTCAGGCAAACGCACATTTCATGACGATCATTTTGGTGCCAAATTTGTATCTTTGTGAATTTTGTTCTAAACGACCCTGTCGCATCTTCTAGCCGGCGTATATATTTTCATTAGGCCGGCGTTATAGAAACCAGGAGGACTGGTTGTCTCGCAATTGCACATTTTGTGCTCTTATAGCGGGCACAAACACCAGTGTCACAAATTGTAGTATTTTCACTCTCACTCGGAAATTGAAAACTCGGAAACAAGACTTCTCAGAGAGAGAGAGAGGTCTCTGAGAAGTCTTGTTTCCGAGTTTTCAAAATCCGAGTGAGAGTGAAAATACTACAATTTGTGACACTGGTGCTTGTGCCCGCTATAAGAGCACAAAATGTGCAATTGCGATTATTATATATATATATATATATATATCTATTATTGCGATATATATACATATATATATATATATATATATATATATATATATATATATATATATAACATATTAATGAATATACAAGATTAATCGATAATAAAGAATATTGATAGATAACGAATAATATTGAGCGCAATCGGTATTTAGGGATATAGCAATAGATGTTTGAGTCTATCCATCAATTTAAGCCCGATATTCTTCATCGTCGTCATCGTCATCGCTTTCGCTCTCATCTTCATCACAATCTTCTTCTTTTTCATGATTATCCTCTTCCGGCGCGGTACGACTGCAACCACGGTGAGCTGCTCTAAGATACGACACAGGCGCTGATCGGGCACAGTCAGTTCCAAGTGTACATGATAAGGAATAAAAAAGAGAGTGTTGACAACTGCGCGTTATGCAGATCGCGTGAGACGGATGATGTCGAGTCGAACATACAGTTTTGCGATGTCCGACTCTCCGTGAGGCCAGAGACGCGGGTGCGACCACCGTGCACTTTTGGACAAAACCGATCAAGGAGGTTGCAGCACACATGCTGGCATCGGCGAGGGCGTGGAAGGAGTCCTGTACCCTTGTTGAGGTAATTATGTCTTTAAAGGTGATCCAGGAAACTGCCAGAAGAGTTCGTTTCAACGGTGGCCCCGGATCCAGTGGAATAGGGGCGTCCGTAGGTGAAAGGGAAATAGTGGGAACTAAACAGCAAAGGCAAACCAGCCTTGAAATTAAGCAGAGACAGCAAATCGACATTTTTTTTATGGGACCGTCTTCTCCGGACGGCAAATTTATTTCAGTTCAATAACTCTTCTTTTTAGAGGTTAGAGGTTTTTAGAATTTCTAAATTATTACATAAATTCAAACAATTATAACTACTCTGGTAACTTTGCAGGAAAGGCTATCGCCCGTGTCTGCCCGCTCTTGTGAGTGTGTCAACATCCTTCATATTACATAACAGTGTTTAGTAGAATGTTTTTTATTTATGTTTTAAATGTGTTGAAAGACTCATCCAAATACACGTGCTTTTAATATATCCGGCGAAATTAAACAAATCTGTTGTCTAAGTTTGGTTTTGCATTGATTTGTAGATAATTCGAATACACATCTAAACAGATGAGAAAATCTGGCATTTATGTTTACCAGGCGATAACTGAGCATTGAATAATTTGTCACAACTCTTGTATGTATATGGGTGTGTTTACATTCTTTACAGCACTTCTGGTAGGATAAGCATTATTAGAAGTTGCTTCAAAAGGAAAAAGAGATATATATATATATATATATATAAAGAGAGAGAGAGAGAGAGAGAGGGGGGCAGGGTGATGGCTCTCGACGCTTCCCCAGGTCGTGGAGCCAAGGAAGGCATTAACGGTCTAGCAGACGTGTCTGACCTGCACCGAGGCTGATGATGCCTGGTTGGAGTAGTTTGTAGGACTTAATGTAACACCCGCTCTCATGGATTCAAAGTAATGACTACGTTACCAATCTCTTGAGGGTGTGGGGGGAGGACGCGGGCTTAGTGGTATTGCAAGACCCATACTAGTCACCATGGTCGGGGGGGGGGGGGGCGCATTCCTATCTGGGTTTCCGCAATTCCACAAAGTAATGCTGAGAGGTTTCAGCAGAGAGCCGCGCCGCTGCGGAGTGACGAAGACATTATCGGCTTATATGATGGTGATGGTAAGGATTATGATAAGCATGACCTCATCACAATCCAATTTGTTCATGTGTTGTGCCCCCCCCCCCATCGGGCCGGTTAAGCCGCAAAAACTCACAGTGGGTGTTCAAAGCTTCAAGCAGGTTCGGCTTCAAGCAGCTTGCCCGTTCGTTGACTACAAAGCAGGCTGTGTCTGCTTAGATGTTTTCACCCTCGACCCACAGACATTCAAATAACCAGTCGTTCTACCTCTTAAAGGACGGGAAGGGCAAGGAAATTGCCCTGATGTTGGTAGATTGGGGCGCTACCGATACCGCTATATATATATATATATATATATATATATATATATATATTGCACTTAAGTGCTATGCTGTAATATCGGCGCTGCGCAAATTGAAATTAATTGGGGTCCCCACAGAGAGCTTACTTCTGATGTACAAGACCGTGTTCTTACCGGTACTATGCTATGGTATCTTTCTCTGGGGTGGTGGATATGATGGAATTCTCCGGGGAGTCAAAGCAATATTAATTATATTCTAAATCTTAGTACTTAGTACTTTTTTAAGGGATCACCTTCCCAAATTAAAGTTATTTTTAATTTTTCAGTGTGTGTTTACCTGAAGTCGTTGTGTACTATATCGATGCTGTATGAGCGTATTAATTGATTTGCGCGTATATGTGAGAACTTGTTGCCTCACCTATTGCTGTACTTTGTAACAAACGCTGTATGAAACTCCTTGTGATTATGCTTATTGTGATTATGTATTGTGTTACTATGATTATTCAAAGCATTGATTGAAATATTGTCGAGTGCGATTTTTGTTCGGTGTTTGATTTATTTTGTAACAATTTTTATTTACCGAGAACCTAAGCATTTCAAAATGCAGTTCCGTTGAATAAACCACGCTTGAAACTTGAACTTGATATATATATATATTTGCATATACATATTTGCATGAACATATATATATATATATATATATACGTTCAGCACCAGAGGCGGCTAAATCAGTTGACTAAGTGGGTCACGAAGCCTATATCCAACAGTGAATCCAAGATAGTGAACGTCGGGGCATGTACAAAGTAAGGATAAACCTGCGGTAGGCCGGATAAGACAAAGGAAGCTTACGCAAGCTATTGTTTGACCTGAAACAGCCACAGTGTTATAAAGTTATAAAAATTGTCTGCTAAAACTAATCGCCGTGAAACAACAGTTTGGCATTCATTGGCCGCTGATTGGTCTTATGATTCATTTTGAACAGTTTGGTGTAAGTGGATTTTGGATGGATTGTTTTGATATTAAATCTACAGAAATCCAGGCTATTTAGTGAAGCCTTCCTTTACTAACATATTTTCTGTATCTAGCAAAGTTGAACTAAAACGATGATTTTGCTGTTTACAACCTAGCTATGCAATTTTACCAGTCCAACTATACTTGGAAACCGCGGAAAGATCGGGTTCAACAGCTGCCGCGCTTATTTTTTAACACTTACTCATAAGTACTGACGAGCTAGTTCTAAATCTCAATCTAGCAATTCTGAAACATTACAGTGCGTTTTGACCTACCTGCCCACTTTGTTCGACTCAAATAATCATATTTGGCCTGATTTAAATAATAATAAGTCATGATATAAGGTTTGTAAACCCAGGTGACCGACAGGTTCATCATGACCCTAGTATAGAAGTAACAGCGCGGGTGAGTTTGTACTCATGACAGTTTTGGGATCTCGTGGCACTTTCTTTTCTGATCTTTGATCTTTCCTTAGGTTAAGGATGTCGTAAATACAGCTGATGATTGAGCTATTGAGTATTAACTAAGAACATGATACTGAGCTTACTTTCGCAAAGTCCAGATACCTGTATTCAGTTCTTACCCGTTGAGCTGTTATCTATACACACAGTGATTTCCATAAAGCGTCGGTGTTATCCGCAAGTTGGTTATCTCCTCCATTAGTTGGACGGCCCACTTGTTTTTCTCGATCGTGTCGTGTTGATATAATTTTTCTACTCTCTAATGTAGTAAAGTCTAGTTCGTAAGGCAAATAGCGATATAGCCTGTAAGTTGACTGATGGTAAAGTTAATCTTAACACAAAAGTTTTCAGTCTTCATCGAGTCGTTCCTCTACTTAGACAGGTTTTGTGCGAAACACACTAGGAAAGTTACGCGTTGATACAAGAATATCACCAAGTTATTGAAGTGTAATGACCCAGGGTACATCAGTAACATAATCAGTATGCGTCGTAGATTCCTTCGTACCTGTCACACAATTCTGGCGTATAGTTAGTGACCTTAAGTTCATGTCTTACAGCCGAGGTTGTACGTTCCTAGTGTCTATTGCTTGTTCTGCTCGAGTTTCAAAAATAATATCAGTTTGCGCGTATGCTTTCACAAATGCGTGCAATTTGTAGAGGGTTAAAATAACAGTCTTCACAAGTTGAAACGCGCGTCCATTTCAAATAAATTGTGACAGCTTAACAAACAGACATTATGGGAGAAACAACCGTTCAGCGCCTTCTTAATGTGTCAAAAATGTCAAATTACACGCCACTGCAAATGTATTAAGGCTTTAACGACCAACAAACTGTTGTCACGAGGAGGCATCAGAAACTCTTGGGATTTGGTCACCGCGAGTGATGGTACTTCTACGACGCTACGCGTGTAAGTATTCATCTAGAAAAAAACGTAGAAATGTACATATATATATATATATATATATATATATATATATATATATATATATATATATATATATATATCTATATATATATATTTATATAAATATATCTATTTCGACGAGAGGTGCAGTGAGGTGGAAAAGGTTACACGGAAGGAAACTGCGATTTCGCAGGGCGGTGAACCCGCTCAACAGGTAGAGCATTATCAAACTGCTATTTTATTTAATCGTGCCGCTGCTGATATCTCCAATTGTACAGTATCTGGTTACGCTGGCACAGTTCAACATTAAGCTGAAGTCTACTAAGATCGCTGGATCCAGTCCCTTCCTCTCTTAACAGAAAGTCTTTGTGATGCATTTATCGGAATTACAGAAAATTATATATAGGTGCTTGAATTTTTGCTATTGTATTTGCATCTCATGTGAGGCTCTCCATCAGCTTGTTTGAAACGATCTGACCAAGGCTAAGGATGTCGCTTACAATACGCAACAAATATGTTATTTCAAAGTGGGAAGCTAAAGTCGAGCAGGCCAGACGGGAGGTCGGGGATAGGACGTATTCAATGCCTTGCACCTTTGGTCTGGCCCTGCAGGTGACAGTTGCAACGTGTACACGAGGTTCACAGTACATGGCCATCACTACCTGGTACGTCCCACGCCGCCTTTCACAAGGCAACCTTGAGTTGTGCAACTGCCTGTTCTATCTGTAAAGCTGTGCCAAGTATGATGCAGTGGAATACGAAGCACTGAGAATAAATCGTTTCACTACTTCTCTCGCCGGAAAAGTAAAGCAGAGAAAATATTATAAGGTTAACCTTTTACATGTAGTATATACTATGCTTAACTCAAATAGAGTAAAATAATTGGAACATATGATTGTATATATATATATATACAACTCAGGGTCCCAAATGTCATGTTCTGACCATTAATGATTGATTACATTAAATAATAAATTATGTTATATATACAATCATATTTTTTCAATTATTTTACTTCATTCAAGTCATTATTAATATATATATATATATATATATATATATATATATAGTGTGGTGTCTTCTGAATTATATCTGGCAGTAAGATTACAGTTCAGTACTACTCCGTCACTATTGCCTGCCTGAAAAAATTTTCGTCGCTAGTTTCGCCCGCCGTCCGGCATATTGCTGTATATGAGCACAAAGGGTTTGCGTCGTTTGATTGATCAAGCTCCTTTTTATTGTAATAAAGCCCCCCAGTGAATAGACCGCGAAAAACTAACAGGAAACCGCCAGGGCCGCGATAATATAAATGAGAGTCCATTAATGATCGAGGCCATCGTGAGGTTTCGATGTATCATAACAAAGGTGACAGCAAATCGGAAGAAAATTCATACGTAGCGTACTCTGACCCTTCATTTTTGCCTTACGACAGTGAATTCCGAGAGGAGTGCCGATAACGTCAAGGAAGGAAGATAATGATTAGGCACAGGAACTAAGCTACATGGCGTTCAGTAAAGCTTTTACAGTATGAAAAGATTGTTGCCTCCTATAAACGAGAAATGAGGTGTCATACTTACCTAACAGCGATGAGTAGGTTTGACGGTAATGATTAAGAGATAATGTGCAGCGTTGATCGCGTCGGTAGGCACAAGCCGCTATTGAAAATGTCTTCACTGAAATGGCATGGGTATTTTCATACGAATTTCACACCCCTGCATAAGACAGGCAATCTATCCTAGAAGGCATAAACCAACTTACCTGAGGAAAAAATGTATTCTGAACCTGTGACGTGATTTCGCGTTCCTACCTTTCAAACAACCCCATTTTCGGCGTCATAATCTCTTTGTACGCAACCTATGATATTTCATTTTTATTTGTCATTGCACTTCCAATGAATATATATATATATATATATATATATAAATATATATATATATATATATATATATATATATAAATATATATATATATATATATATATATATATATATATATATAAAGATATATATACAGTGTAGATTGTGTGTATACTTAAAAACTAACCATGGAAAAGGTGATCTATCTAAGGCTAATCACGTCAGTAATGTTGCTCGTTCAATGTATTGGACACTACTCACACATGTGATGCCGAATCTTTCGTAACTGCTACACAAATAATAGGGCGGTGTAAGATAGAAAAGACAGTCTTCCGGTCAGCTGACCAGGTAGTGAAAAATGCACAATAAGCAGTATTTCTTATTAAATAAGATCTGTGTAGTACATCGCTACTTTATATTATTGCTTAGCATCATACAATGGTGCATGTCATCTAATTATACACACATATCTGTAAAATAAAACGCAGGTAATTCTAAAAAAAAAGATTGTATGTAATTTAAATCATTTATTTACGGACACATTAAATACCTTCCATTACCAACAATATATAGACAAGTTAACAATAAGATACAACAGTGACTAAGACCTAGATGCGTAAAAGAGCTCGCAGTATTCTAAGCCCATAAGTTCACTAGCTGCCTAATTGCTTGCACTTCACATTAGATATCTATACTCGTCTAGAGTCTTTCTTGTATCACAATATTGAACTGTTCATAGTTCATACGTAATGTCTCATAAATTGCGACGCGTACCCCAAAGTTGTTTTCACCTTGAGCAGTATCCTGGTGACATCATATATATATATATATATATATATTATATATATATATATATATATATAAATATGATATATATATATATATATATATATATATATTTATATATTATTGTATATATATATATTTCCTTTATAATAGAGTACCGAAAACTTACAAGTTCACATTCACCAATGCCCAACATATAATACAAGTCCTACTTCTGATTTTGCCTACCCAATGGGCACCTTGCTACAACGTCTTCCTTCTGTCTGTCAATCTGCTTTATACGCGTCGCGCTTTATGTGTCGTTCTCCTGTTGCAGAGGCCCTGCATATGTATAGTATACTCAACGACAGAACAGTGAAGCTCGTTGCTTGATAATGGTAGTAGTAGTAGTAGTAGTAGTAGTAGCAGCAGCAACCTTCCATGCATGGAAAGGCCTCTCTTCTATTGCAGCCTGTGTGAAAAGATTTTGCACGTTCCACACCCAAGCAACTTTCGACTACAAACTTCGTAGACTTGGCGCGCAATTCCATTTAAATTCCACTCACTTCGTGGCCAAATCGAGCTGATGATTAGATAGGCTAGCAATGCTATCTACGAGTTAGTGGTAGCCGTCAATTACTACGTGCTGTCTCAGATTTTGCTGGGATTAGCCGGCAAACATGCGGTCACTTTTCATTGTCGCCCGGAGTTAGGTTGAATCTCTCGACCGATCTCGTGACGACCTTCTCAAGTTCCGCAAGGCAACTGCAGAACAGAAATCGGGCAATACGAACATAATTACAGTACTAGGTAGATCAGCGACGATCTAGCTTCAGCAAGCAACAACTCGTTGTTAGAAAGTGAATGAAATAAAAGCCGACGTACTACAAAGGGGTTAAAATTGGCTGCACCCACTCTCTCAAGCAAGCGAATTTTTCCCTGAATTAACGGGATAGGTTAAGTGTGATCCTCATTTATGCTATTTAGTCTAGGCAAACATACAAACATTGTATCGAAAATGATCATGTGTTTCGCGTTTTGCTGTTGATGATTTGCGCAACCTGCCGATATTAGACAAGAGAATAAACAACTAGGGGCAACTAACACGGCTACCTTAAGTGCCGATGCACTTAGCAAGCTAGACGAGCTAAAAGCTAGTTACCGAGCTAAGTAATAATGCCTCCTACTCGTGCGTGGGTTGCACGCCAACAATTACAGCTGCACATCTAAAATATTGAAAATTACTACGTTAGTCTGAAGATATAATGCCAAAAGCGTTCCATCTTGTAGTAAACGTTTTTCAAATGGTGGACGTTTCTCACATTTTTTCAGGTTCTATCATCATCACCATCATTATGTTCTTCAAGAAGAAGAGGGGGGGGGGTCTAATTCCAAACCGGAAGAGTCTGTGGCTTCGAACCGCGCTCACGACCAGTATAGTAACAACAAACTGTTTAAATCTCGGTATACCAGCGCAGTTTCCCGGCCCATCTGCTAGAGAGAGAGAGAGAGGCGACAAACGGGTCGCTTTGTCAGCCACTACTAGCAAGTGCCCGTCTTCTGTTGAAACGAGAACAGGTTTTAGGAAATTTGCTGGGACCATTTCAAACGTGTTTTTTACGTGTTTTTTTCTTTCGATGTCGATGACTCACGCCATCAAGTGCGCGACTCATAGACGCTGCGCGCTCATCATCGAGCAGCTGCGGCGGCATTGAGTAGGGTGGCTGAACCCGTTTCGTCGGTCGCCGTATTGATCGCACAGAACGGAACGCTCTAGACTCCCGGGCTTCCGCGTTCGCATAACGGTTTGCGTGCACTTGCCGACGCTGCTGCCGGTGCTAGCGGTCACGGTACACTGCCTGCCGGGAACGGTGAAGCACTGAAGAGCAGATCGCGCTCGCGCGCGAAAACCAAACAACCTCCTCCAACAGGGACGACCGAACGAAAGAGGGAAGCGGAGGGAATCGTGGGAAAGAGAAAAAGAGACGCACGTGCGTCTGGATGAGCGAACAGCATGACGCATGGTCTGTCTGCGTCAGCCCGTGTCGCCGATGACGTCGGGGCCAAATCACGCTGTTCCTGGTGCTATTGTAGCAGTTGCAAGCAAGACAGCAACAACAACAACAACAACAACACCAACAATAACAACACGAAAGTAATAAAGTGGTAGCGCAAAACACGTGAGAATTGACCTGGACTTCGTAGCAGCAATGCTAATGCCGCCCCGCCATCGCCATCGCTACCCGCCGTTTCTGACTCATACCGA
>QVRM01007009.1:0-27878 GCA_003439945.1 Dermanyssus gallinae | reverse complement strand
TTTGCGTCGGTCCATCCGAAACGTGTATACTACTTACTTAATCTACTTATATCAATGTCTCCTACTTTTTTTCAGTTACATCGCTTTGGTATACTTGCTGTAATTTCCGTTTAGTTTTTATCTACTGCGTTACCTGCTAGTTAGTTGTGAGGTTGTCAGAAACGTTCGACAAACAGGCCATTTCGCTTCAAGCCCACCAGGTGGCTGGCAGCCTGTTATTGTCATATCGCTTCTCGCTCGACGTGCACGTGGATAGATAAAGCTAGAAGGCATGGCAAAGCATGCAGAAACCGAGAACCGATAGAAAGGACGATTGGGAGGGGAGAGGTTTAGGAGCCAAGAAAAAGAAAGACAAGAGGCTGCGCGACTTATAGATAGCCGTTATCTTAAGCGTGCTGCGTATCGTCGGCGATGTCGGTGCGCATATGGGCAACGAGGCCGTGACACGCCTCGGGCTCAATCGCGAACGCTCAAACACTATGGGGCTGGCTACATGAACGACGCAAGACTATAGACCCCAGAGCAGGCGGGAAGACGGTGACGCAGATGGGGCTTGCTTGCCTGCCTGCCGGGGTTGTGTGCCGAAGTCGAACGAAGGGGGGGGGTCTGGAAGAGTAACGTGGTCGGCCAGAAGGAAAGCAATGAGCCAGTGAGCGTGGGCTACGCGTCCGCTCGGACACGTGAGGAGAAAGTGAGTGCGTGAGTGAGTGAGTGAGTGGTGAGTATACATGAACAGGTGAAGGTTGAAGGCAAAGAATGACGAGGGCGGTGATGATGGTGGTGGTGATGTCGTCGCCGTTGTCGTCGGTCAGTCAGTGCTGTCTATGAGCAGACGAACAGGCTAGAAGGCCAGCGCGGGAAGATCGGGGTGATCGGAGCGAGCAGGTCGACGAGCAGGCAGCAATAATAATAGCAGCAACAGCAGCAGCCACTGCCGCCGCAGTATGAGGATAAGGTGAACGAAAGCAGGGTTGTGGTAGTGGTGGTGGTGGTGGTGGCAGCGGGGGCGGCGGCGAAAAACAAGTACCAAGAGGACGAGAAGGTGATGGAAAAAAGACGAAGGGACCGACCCAGAGAGTGGGCCCGCCCGACGAGTCGTTTCGGCGTTTCCTCAGCGTCGTTAATTAATGAAACCGTTGCTTCGAACGACGGACGCTGAAACTACACCCGCGCACACATCGACGCACACACGACACACGGCCGCAGACGAGCTCCTCTTGAAAGGCTTCACCCCTCTGAATCAGAGAAAGCGGAGACGACGGTAGCGGCAGCAGCAGCAGCAGCACGCCTGACAGCTTTGAACTGGCGCCCAACTAAAAACCAACGCTTATCGGCAGGCGGCAGACGCAAAGTGTTATGGTTATAAGTATTCCTTCAAACAAGGCCTCAATAATTATTAATATTAACCCCCGGCGCAACGCAGCATACCTTCGAAAATCTGCTGTTGCTGACACCCGTTTGCTGCACTGGTCAGTAGTATGAATAGGCTGATACCCTTGAATTGCCTCCACCCCCCCCCCGCTCCCTATCTGCATCCCGCTCCCAGCGAGGGCAAGCCGCAACACAATTTGGCTCAACAGAGGTTAAAATTAGGGTGGCCGGCGGTATCTATGACGTCGTGCTACGGGGTGGATACTCATCGTCCACCAAACCGTGTCGTCCGCTTAACCTTTCTTTCGGCGGCGTTCTGATACAGACTTAGAGTGATTTCAGCCATTGAGTAGTCCGCACGAAGATCGGTCAGAGGTCTTCAGTGCTGCACAAAGATTATATGCGCAGGAGTTTTTACTGCCCTAGGGCACTCTTTTTCTTGATTCAAGTGGAAGAAGCTAGCCAACAGGCCTCTTGTATTTATATATATATAGTAGTCCTTGTTGATAGAGAAGATAAGGACGTGATGTATGCATATAAAACCTTCTGTTATACATAAGGAAGATGCACAGTTTTGCCATCCAGTCACGTTGTATATTTTTTTAAGGTTTTTCCGTAAGGCTAGTGGTCGTGTACGGTTTTTTCATGTCATGGCAAATTTTTAATCCACTCTGGCATTTACCTTTTCTAAATTAGAAACCATGCAAACCACTTTAAGAGTGGCCGGTCTGCGTCTCGAACCCAGTCCTCCCGAATGCAAGACAAAGGTTTCTGCCACTAAGCCATCTTGCTCGGTATATTGGCAAAGTAATTCTACTACTTCACTCGTGAATCTGTTCTAGAAACCATAGCTAGAAAAAAGTATACGTAAATCTCTATTATAGTAAAGAAAGAATGGCCGAAAAGGCAATCGTGCTGCACTGCCCCTGCTTGGTTTCGGCGTTTGATGATTTGACTAGGTCCTGCTGAGGATTGGTTTTTCATGCGCGAATAGCTCATTTATATCGGCTCTCACAAAGCAGGATGCTAATGTCTACGACGTCTTGCTCTCGCGCTGTTAATCGGTGCCTGTCAGGCGACCGTTGTTTAGCGGTGTCAGGGGGGGGGGGAAATACCGTACCGACATATTTGTGCCTTTTTCTCGGTCACGACGTTTCTTCATCTACAGAGGCAGTCTGTCTGTCTGTCGGTCGCTTAGGCGCTGCATTGTTGCCGACTCATAGGTGTGTGCACGCGCAATGCAGCCGTGGAGTCACTGAGGTTATGGACGACTGGCTGGCGGCCCTAATGCAACAGCGGAGCACACGTTGCCAGACAAATGCCTCGAATGAAAGACAAGTAATTAGGCTAGGTGTGGGCGATGGGTTTGCCCGGTGCACGAGTGTGTGTGTGTGTGTCTCCCTGTGTGCGTCTGTGGGGTGCCTTTTATATACGTCCGTGTATAAAGACGGGGGCAATGTGGGGGTGACCCGCCGACCGCCCATCCGCACGCCCGCCCGCCTGTCCATTTGGGGTGGGTGCTCTATTCCGCGCACGAGCGAGCGTCTGCAGCTTCTTTCTATTGCAAGGCTATAGCAGTTGGTCATCTACGTCGTTGACGCCTACAGCTACCCCTTTTTCATTGTCAGGCTCTCATCGGATTTTCCTTTGCCAGCTATCTCTTTTGCTCAGCCCACATTGTGCACATGGAGTGCAGAGAAAGAGGCGCCCTAGCAGCGAGAACAAGTCAGTGGCAATCCCTCCATTAACAGGTATTATCATTCGTGTTTGGACGAAGAGGTCCAGGAAAAAGGTGCAGGGTTAACGGGGGGGCGAGGGGGTAAAGGCTTCGCCAGCATTCGCTGAATGCACATTGTGTGCCAGGTAGCAAAGAAGACAGCACGGAACAGAAAACAACAACGACGGTCAGCGGGGGCCTACAAGCGCTGTAACCAACGGAGGAGAAACTGGCAAAGGAATGGCGATGGTCAAGCAATAGCTAGCTGAGTTTCTTGCGCGAACTGGCCACTCGCATAGCACGGGTATCCCCAGCCAACCCCCCTCCCCAGGGCTGGCGCCACTACCACCGCTGCACGCATTGTCCTTCCGTTCGCAAATGTTCCTGGCGCACGCAACCGGCGTGTGCCTTTTTGCCGCCGCCGCTGTTCGTTCGGGAACAGCATTCTGTTAGCATCTCCTTTAGCAGCGGGTTCAGCAACAATCGCGATGCAGACCCCTGACCTTTGCCGTTGTTGTCGCCTTTGCTAATGTTGTTTCTCCTTGCTGTTGATGCGACTAGCAAGAGTTGGCGTAGCGCTTGTTGCTTGTTGGCTATCATTGTATTGCTACATAGCACGTCGCCGTTTTCCGTTGTATGATTTTGCAGCCTGGTCAACTGGCCCGAGGTATAACTTGTTCTTGGTATAATGAGATAGGCCATCTGCCATGGCCGCATGCTTGGGCTTGCTGGCCTAGCGCCGCTCCACTGTGGCCAGGAGGAGGGTTCTTAAGTTCTTCCAAAGGAATCTTCATGTAAGTCAACATGTGGAGCATCTATGCACGACTGAGAGCGCCTATTTTGTTTATCAGGAACATCTTTTGCGCTGTCATTTGCTCGGTGATGCCATTATTGTGTGTTTATCTCGTAATTGGTATTGTTATCGCTGTCGTTGGTTTGCATTCATTGCGGTGGATGGCTACGATTCTATGTTTTTCGTCTACCGGTTGCTCATCTGTGAATTCGTTGCCTGATTTTCAGCCGTCTGTTTTTCTATAGACTAACAGATTATCGTAGACATCTCTACATCGAAGCCCGCTTTTCGGTGATCGCCGCTTTTATTTTCGGTGCGTTTAGGGCAAACTCGCATTAATCGGGGCTCCATTGCTGAATCGACAAGCAGTACCTCAGTCTGTCCTTGCTTTACCTTACAACACCCACTGCCCCATTTTTGCACCTCACTTACAGCATCTAACGCATCTGCCCCTAGGTCACTCCCTCCCCTGTGCCTCAGCTAAATAGTGCGGATATGTCAGGAAAAGGAAAGGAGCGTCCCGCTACCGAAGGGCGTTGTTGCTGTTGTTAGCGCTGACGTTGGTGTCGACGTCGCTCTTCCTGCTGTACACTAAGCCCAACCAACAGCGTTCGTGCAGAGCCCTTTTCCGCATTGGACAGGGTTGACTTGGCTGCAGCAAGGAAAGTATGAAGCCGAGATGCCCCAAAGCGGCCTCTATGCGAAGCTGTCCCATAGGTCCTCATCGGCACCGGCAGACGACAAAGAGGGGAACTACGTAAGAGCTATAGGCGCAGGGACTTTATAGGTCCCCTAGATGTTCCCCACTGAGACGGCGAATAGGTGTACTATGGTTGGGTGTGGTCTGCTCCTTTCCCCTGGCTAGCTGGATCATCGCCTACTGGGCCTGTCGGGTCTGCTCCAAGACTAGGGCTTTGCCTACATAGGATAAAGAAGCGCGGCACGATAGGGCAAACCTGGCTGTGGAATCACGAAAGGCTGCTCTGCCGCTCGAAGGCCATCATACCGCTAGTCTTCTTAGATGTTCCTTTTTCTTAGCTATGGTTCTCCTGCCTGCTGTGTTTCAGTGTATTCTACGCAAGTGTCTTATTCGAATCTTAGCTGTAAAAAGAACAAAGCTCACCATGTTTGACATACATTTCAAGTTACGTCTATCAATTAATTTAAAGGCTTCTATATATATATATATATATATATATATATATATATATATATATACATATAAAATTATTAACAGGGGTAACATGAAATGTGTGTCAAACATGATAAGCTTTGTTTTTGATCTAACTTGGTAAGTGTATGATAGTGTAGGCAAATTTCATGCATTTCGGCTTAAGTGTTTACTAAATCAGCACATTCACTATATATATATATATATATATATATACATAGAGAGAGAGAGAGAGGTGAACCATCGCATCAAACATGTATTTTAGCTGTCGAACAGGACTACTCTTCAACGTTGTACATATTAAGTAGATAGGTAAACCTTCTATTGGCTCGGATTGCGCCTTCTATTTTACAGACAACCTGCTTGTCTAGATGGTTGTTTCGCAAAAAATGTTGACGACTCACTTGAGTGACATTAATATTAATATATAGTTTTATATAGCTTGCACCACTGCCACCAGGGTCCAGTCCAACGCCGTGGATGGACTAACCCATTTCACTTTGTTAGGCGCTCTTTAATAATGACGACGACCTTTTACGCAGCAGCGGACTGTCTAGTGAAGTCGACATAGGTCGGCACTAGATGCAACAAACAGCACGAGACTACAGCTTCTGATTTATTTAGGTAATATTTGGCTTGAGCTTGGTGTAGATAAAATAAGGACAGCCACTCATGTCTAATTTAGGGCCCTCGGTGCGGGAGAATAGAAAGAAGTTGGCTGTACTCCGTTGACAAACACTACATTGAGGCTATTGAGCTCCGATCCTAACCAGCAGTGGGACGGACAGGCATTTTGTTTGTTGCGATAAACGAAAGATTAATACTTGCCCAAAGCTGCTGGCAGGGAAAGTGGTTTGATCGTATCCACCCGTGTACCCTCTCTCAGTGTCGGTATATATATATGGGCCTTATGGGATGGTCCTTGTGGCACGCTACCGAAACTCCAATTTAGAGGGAGTGCAGGGGAGCTTGGGCAGGATAGAACAGATAATTGACTATTTTCGATAAGCACGCAACGCCAAAATGGAGTAACCATTGGGCGTCCTCATAATCGTCAGCGCCCGGCTCAACTACAGGGTTGGGCACCAACCGTACAAAGAGCTCGTTCGTTCGACATACGTTGTGCATTTTCGTAGATTTTGCGGCGAATATTTGAAGGTAATGGCAGAGCGCGATGGTGGTAGTCCGCGCAGCGGCAGCGGTGCTGGAGGCTAAAGTATGCAGTCCAGCGTCCAGTAATCAAGTAATAAGTACTACCACAATTCAAATAGTGTCACGGATGCCCTCACGCAGATCGTCCCGGTTCGTGCAATTCAACTAGTGATAGTGCGTTCTAGCATAGTGCAGCCATATCATGCAGAGGGACTGTACCACCTCCACCACAGAAATAGTCAGTATGCAGCCGGTGTGTTCTCGGCTCATCAGCAGTTTCCGTGCTCATCGCTTTAGTAATATATTTACATTCGATGAATGTACGGCAGGCGGTCGGATGATCAACTCATGATTCGCACATGAGAGAATTTTACTCTATGAAACGACTGGAACAAGGCCTTACTGAATATATATATATATATATATATATATATATATTTCGGCCAACGCATTTTAAGTAAAAAAAAGTAATGCACGACTGTCGACCGCAATGCGCTGGCCAAGACTTGATCGCTTTAAGCACGCCTCGTGCCGGCGGAGTTTACGCATGTGGTAATCGTCAATAATGGTACACCAACTGAAACATAATCTGGCCATTCTGACTCCAAGCAACACGTTGAGTTCATGTGTATCTGCTCTATTCCTAGACGAAATTATAATTATAATGGACGGCTAAGTTGTTTTTGGCGGTCACCGACTACATAATGTGGTACAGTAAGATGTCTGCTATCATCGAAATATGAACTAAGCACACAAGTTCATCAACGCAAATACCAATAAATGTTAACTCATTTAAAGTGTCAGTGTTAGCGCTGTGTTACGAAAGAGAACTAACGTGCTTATTATTTCACTTCTAGAGATATACCTCAGTTTGGACGCTTTCGGCCCAATGGTCTTCTTAGCACAACCAAATAGTATTACATTTTATCCAAGGAAAAGTAGTCAAAACCCGTGGTGGGTGCTTGACTCGCCTGCTCTTCATGATCTCCAGGAACAGCTCAACATTTCTACAACTGTCTTTCGACTGTGACTCTTATTATTAGTAATATACATTGAGGTACAACAAGAGCAAGCTATAGGCGTCGAAATCATGTCCAGATCAAACTAGTCACCTATGTTCGGCACTATCTATCCGCACGGGTATCAAAAGTCACCCAGAGAGAAAAGTGTCGGCCGCTGCTAGTACCAATATATCTATCGCAAAGTATTTCTTGAATTTAGTCTTTATTTTCTCTGAGAAGGCGATCTATTGGCGACATCTTCTAATGGGCAAACAGGTTTGAATGTACGTGCACTGGTGCACGTTAACAAAAACTTGGGAGGCGAGCTAACCGATAGATGCTTAACCCTAGTGATGAGCGTAGTTAGGAGTCGCTGCCCCGCAGATATATTTGTAGGGCCATTCTGTCCATTAGGTCATTTGCAGCAAACCTTTTTAAACAAGATTAAACGATAATTAATTCTTGCATCCGAAAAAACATCCGACTAAATACCCTATTGAATTTGCTTGTGAATTTGCATATTCTACCTGCAACATATAGGTGATGACACGTCCCCTCAAGCCTAGACATACAGCGGAGCGTTAGTAGCCAATTTAGTTCTAATATCCGACCGTTCAGCCAGCTCCCGTAATCATAATGAACGGTCAGCATCAGTCGGTATGTTCACGTTCTTTCAGTCCGTAAAACAAGGAATTCCAAATGTAACGATGATGTCGCTTTATTGCATCTGCGTGGATCTGTAAATCTTATTTATGTAAAACTGAGAAGATACGCCTGGAAACATAACTAAAAAAATACCGATGTGTCCAGATGGAAAACTTTCCGACCGTCTCAGACTTGGTGATACATGAAAAATGTTAAGGACAAAAAGTCGCACATTGGTATCACTAATCATTGAAAAAGCTATTACTAAGGACTATTTGTGCGGCAGCGCGAATGATAGTATTTAACGCCGGGCAGGACTATTTCAAGGTGAGGAATACTTGAAAGCATGAGGTTGTTTATGTTAGCGCCTTCATCTATCACATCCGTAATATGTGTACGGAATTCCAAGGTTGAGTGACGAGGATGGTCAAAGGTGACACCTAATTATCGGTGAATTCGGCTACGTCAGCAAATGACATAGTGTTCAGCACGTTGCCGAACCTGTCGTTTTCGCGAATCATCTTCGGAATAGCACATCTATTTACAAATAGTATAGTTCTGATTTGATCACTTCGTAAAGCTACTGTGTGGAAACCTACTGTTGCCGTTAGAAATCTGCTCGCCTGGGGGCGTCGTCCTGCATTTTTAGTCACCTGAATGCATTTGATGGCGTACACGAAGTGGTATTAGATGTGCCCCGAATTTATTGGTAAATTTTTTTAGAAGAGATCTAGGACAAGAACCTTGAAACTCTATCGGGAGGAAAACCGCTCTTGCAACTGCACCTTACACCAGTCAGCAAGCCGAGGGCCTATGCCATTGCAGTCACTTTTTCAAGATTAAGTCCGTGATCAACTGGGTCAAAGGCATGGTAGAGATCAAAGTAGGCAACGTGTAATGGGATTTCTTGATTATGTGGAATGGCCTATTCATAAGCGGTTTTTAGGAGTTGGCTTGCAAAGGACGACCTTTAATAATACCATGCTGGTGTGGATCCTGTAGGCCATGCTTAAAAAGGTACTCGTTAATTTATCAATAATTATGCTCTCCATTACGAAGCAAGCGGCAGGCATATGGATAATCGGTCGGTAGTTCGTAGGGCAGCTACGCTTTCCATTCTTCCACCTTCATGAATACAGGCGCGACGCATTGTCACGTCTGTATTCGAGAAGCCGTGGAGACTTGTAAAGCACTCGAACGAATGAGAACTAAAATTGTGTCGAATCAAATTTGTGCAATTAAAAGAAGTTGTATACATGCTGTAAATATTATCATACCGCTTTTTATGGTCAGTGAAAGAGCGTTTCAATCAAACTCAAGTGTGGAAGTCACGTTGTTCAAAATTTTGACTGAATCAAAGTATGTGAATGTTATAAAAATTATTTGAAACGTTTTACGACCAATCTTTCAAACCCAGAAGATAACGTCTAGGTGAGTCTGTACCACAATATATAAACCCTAGATAGTCTCAAAATGTCCGGCCCTTGGTCCTTTGAAGATATACCGCACGTCGATTCCGAGCCCGTAGGGGAAAAATGATGATCTAGAATTAAAAACGTTTTGGGAAGTTGAGAATTGCATACAATGAACAGGCTCTTCTCTTTGACGAGTAATCCGTGGCGAGTCGAAGTGCAAGGAACTCCGGCTAGGTTTTTCTTAATAAATCAGCGGTAGTAGTTAATTGTGTTGTTGGTAATCAACGGGTTGGAGACCCTGAAACTTGCTGAAACCGGCACGGATGTAGTTCTTTGGCAAATACATTATGCATGACACTGAGACACACACACAAACAGTTTCTGATACTAGCCGAATTCTTGTAGGAATACGGTTGGTTACCTCCTAGATAAGGAGCTTTTCCATACTTGGCGTCAACGCGGTCAGGGGTCATCCAGTGTCATAAAGATTACTCTGGAACGGCCCAGTCTTACGCAATCGATTAAAAATTAAGCTGTCCGCTATCTGCTCGTTCTGAATTATTATCTTCTCACTTCTAGTACCTAAGTGGCGGGAGAACTCACAGTGTTTGTAACGGTAGACATTTCGTTCGATATATCATAATACATTCGCAACTATAAGTAGAATCACCAATCCACTTTGTACCAAGATAATCTCAAAAGAAGTTGCGATTATTATTTTAGTATATGTTTGATTGCTGTACTGAAAAAAAATCAAGGTATTCAATGTAAAGGCTTACATACAATATCTCGGAATACAGTACTTTACAGTCACTTCTGAACGGGAAATATTCTCCCCCCCTCACGGGCATGAGGTCACCCACCAAAAGACAAGTTCATCATGGATACACATTTATATATAAGATCGAAGACTATTACATTCTGCGGTGCACGCGTAGGTAATCATCTGTGGTGTTCTAATACACTTAGGGTATCCACGGACTCGTAGGTAGGTATATTTTGTCCACATAAATAACAACGGTTTGCTCTGAGTTATGGCACGTGCGGACACAATGCTTTCCAACGCCAATTTCCGTGTCGCACTTTGTGGCACAGCTTATAGTAGTATTAGTAGTAGTTGTTTTTGTAGTAATGCGTACTTGTCGTTTGTTATAAATTTAATTACACTGTTGTTGTTCGACAGAAAGTTTCTGCCTTCACATAAGGGTTTACACATATAAACAATGCATGCTAAGTTAATGGAAGTGAACAGCCGCCGTGGAAAATTGCTGCGTTTGGGAATCAAATTATTTTTTCCGTTGCATAAAGAGATTCAAGAGATTTATGTAATGCTCACACTGTTGATCGTCAAAAATATTTTTTGACGGCTTGTGGTCAAAAACGTGGGGCGAAGTGTATATTATACCCGTCCTGTCATTGGATATTATCCCAACTTGCTCTCTTTTAATGAGTTTACCGTGCGCAACGCAGTCACCAAAAAAAGCCGTAGGAAAAGCAAACGCGCCTTCGCCAAATCCACCATCTGGCGGACCTCTGGGCTTGGATACTAGGTTCGAATTCACTTACTCGATGTGTGCGATACACGCATGTCGTATGCCTGTGGAGTGCCTTGCCGAACGATTGGGTCTCTAAGGAGAGGCTATGAACGTAAAGGCAATAAATGTAGAAGACGAGGCGAACAACAAGAAGCGAAATTGCAACTCTACATCCATCTCAGTTAAATAATGGCCAACAAATAACAATAATAATATCATTATTCATACCAGGCAATACCTTATGATAGTGCTGGTCATACGTCAACTTGGCTGATCGTTGCCGTTCAAACTCGCAGGCCCGCCAGCCTTTTCTCGGTCAGCGATGGGCATTTGTCTCGCCATATGTCTCTCGCTCTCTCTTCCTTGCCTTCGCCATGGAACTCTCTTCCCTATCTGCCCAGACCTTAACTCTTCCTTCCCCCCCCGGGCTTCCCCCGGCCGCCTGTACGTACGAGCCGGCAGGCTTTTGCCGCTGCAGCGTTGTCGCCCTCTAGGCGCAGCCATCCAGAGCACAATTTCGCTCAAGATAAATATCCCCGCGTCTTCCCAATTCCCGCGTTTTCCACGTCCAGAGAAAAGACGGAGCCAAAAGACCAGCCACGAGCTAGCTATCTGCGTGCGCCCCGCAGCCGCCCATGTCCGCGGCCATCCACAGTCACCCTTAACATTGGGCACGGCAAGCAGACAACAGACAGACAAACGCACGCAAGCACGCACGCACATTGCTCTCTGAAAGTCCTTGCAAAGTTTGAGATGAACTGTCGCTGCCACACTTACTACTTTAGCGACGCGACGATGCTTGTCGCCCAGAGTAGATTTGGCAGAACGTTAGAGGCGCCTGATGATGATGATGATGAGGATGCTGCTGCCGCTGCTGACGCCGCTGACGCCGCCGCTGACGCCGCCGCTCCCGATGGACTCAGTGGGCGCTGAAAGTAGTGGGGTGGTAACGGCTAAACCGAAGCAAGCTAACGCATGGGGATGAACGCGGCCACCAAGTGGTGGTGGTAGTGGTGGTGGTACCACCACTACCCGTTGCGCAAGGGGCTGTAGTCGGAAGCGGTCAAGAACGACCGTAACAGGGTGTGCCAGTACGCAATTTCGTTCGTCCTAGTCGGCGGGGCGTCCGGAAGTCTTTGGCCGTCTGTTGACTTTGCGCTCGTGGCGCGTGGCGGCTGTTGAAAATAGGCGCGAAAAGGGCAGGCCCCTTGGGCTTGCAGACTCATTCAAGGTTCCGTATGCCTACGACGGCAACAAAGGCCATGGCTAAGATGCGAACCTTCTGTCACTCGCCTCGCTTTCTCTCTCCTTTCCCTGGTCTCGTTCTCTGTTGCTTTGCTGAACGCATGCCCCAAATGCCGTTGAGGCTTGGCTTGCCACATGGGTTCTGTGCGAAGACAGGTACGATTTGTTGATAATATGAGTCTACGTACACGCCGAGATTTGTGCGGCCATTCCTGTTAGCATTAGTTAAAATCCACGCGCAACGTTCTTTCTGCTAGTAGTCAACAAATTGTTAGTTACCTGTGTGCTAGTAGTTAACGGTAGTAGTCGTAGCTGTAGGAATACTTAGCCACGAACAGTGGAGTTTACGGACTACAGTCTGCAACGAACGTCCACAAGCGCCAGGCCATTCGTATTGAGTCTTCTTGCCATTGCAACCAAAAATGACGAAGTGGACAATAGCTAAGCGGCTCGATTTTCTGACCATTTGAAACCTTCGAGAGCTAGATGGGTTCGTCGTTCTTCGCTTCGCTTTGCTTCAATCGCGTCTGAATAGCGGTATCCGTTCAACGAGATGCCCGCTGAGCTTTCCGCCAGTGGATACGATAGGTAGCCTATTTTTCCGCACTGAAGTTGACCATCGGCACAATATCTCTCAAGGGGAGGAATCGCTATCCGTTTTCCCCTCTACCATGCCTGAGCAATAGCGCGAGGTCCTAGATAAAACCTTTAGCCTCTTCTTTTGGCTCCTGCTGCTGCCTGTGCTTTTTATAAGAATGAAAACACACACACACTACTTCCAGCTGTCGATGGCCAGAGCGTGGTAGATAGACGCAAGTATAGACGTTACCTGGTAACGGCGCAATCATTTCAAAGAGCAAGAGCGTGAGAGTGAAAAATAACGTGGTTTTATCTGATGTTATTATGATTGCACGATGTCAGGCATCAGAAGTCATCGCACTGATTAGTCATTGTTACCTATAGCCTAGCTAAGCTCACTTGCCGAGTACTACCATCTCTCTCCGTCTGTACAAGAACCCGCCGCCTACTAATACTGCTGTTGCTGCTACGATTTCTTATTCTTGCTGGGCGACTGCAGAGAAATTTAATGTAAGCCACTTGCCAAATCGCTTCAATTGTCCGCATAGGCCAAAATAACTCGGACGCTTAGAATGTGTATGTGCGTCCTTCTGTGTGTGAGAATGTGTATATCGGCATGCGGCGGCTAGCCCTGTGTAGTTCTCACTGCCATTGCAGTGCAGGGCCGATTTTTGAGCCCGCCTTTTAAGAGACGTTGAAGACGTCGCCTGCTTAGACGACCGAGTGGTGGAAATACGGGAATGACGCGTGGGTGGTCGAGCGGTTGGGACTGCAATAAGACGACACAAAAAGGATATCCAGCTGGAAGTAAGCGGTAAAAGGAACCTGACTGACGATTCAAATGAAATTCAATTGGGGACTATCGCACCTCTTCTGACGCCGACCGGGTGCCAGATTCTGCGCGAGCGCCTGCATCAAAGGTGGATGCTGCCTACACGATCAAAGTTTTGGCTTTTCGGCTGACGCCGCCGGCAGAGTCTGTATTTAGCCTGCTACAAAAGGAGAAGATAAAGTAGAAAATAGCAAGAAGAGAAAGGACTGGCAGACTATATGCGAGGAACATAGATCTCTCTTGCGAATCTGGACGCGATGATGATCTCGTAATAGCAGAAAGTGTGAGATAGTGAAAAGAGACAGATAAAAGCAGACGGCGAGAGAGCTAGAGAAAATGCAACCGAAAGAGCAGCCTAAGAAAAGCGTATGGATATTCAATATGGCGTCAGATATAAAGGAAGTGAGAGAAATTCATGTGCAGTTTTATGAGAAGCAATTAAAGCGTGCAATTAAACGACGTGAATAGGACGTATCAGTCAGGTTCATGACATGTCGCTCATTGCACTCTAGCTAGGCGACGCTACCTAATTAAGAAGCATCGTTTTAATGCTATTACGACTGGCTGTGATGCATTTTCCTCATTGTAAAACAGCTAACGTCTTTACGAGTTTGACGCCCCTTAAAGATATTTGCTTGCAGGCGTCAGCAAAACTTAGCGCACCTAACACCTATTACTGTGGCAAGCATCGAGTAAAATGCACCAAGACGGTCTAAGTAATACCGAGACTGCAAAGTCCGAAACAAAGACAAAAGGTACCCAAACACCTATCAGACGTTAAGCCTAAAAACATATAGGATTTTTTTGTAAGGTACGCTTGAATACTTGTCATCACAAAGTATTATTACCTAGTGCTATATAAAACTAATTTAAGTCGTTAAAAACTGGATTCGTTTTGCAAGAATAGCGCCGCACAGTAAGAAAATCGTTTGTTTTACGTTTTAAGTTTACGTATGATCACGTCGTCTTTAACCATGTTAAAATCGCATCACAGAACAAGTCTTCGTAATGTCGGTCAAATGGCACACATTGTGGTACCACGCTGTCTCGCATATCATCTGCCTTGATTTCAAGATTTATCATTCTCCATTTGTATGTATTTTCTAGGCTAAAAAAAGTATTCGGCAGGACTTTAACCAAAGACGAACCCCAAGTTTTGGACGAACGTTCTAAGAACGACATATGTCAACCACAAAATAGTCCTTGTAGCGAAATGTTAGGATACTATTACAAAAGGCGTCAGTCATGTCTCGTCTGTTTATGAGAGCGGATGTGTAGATTGTCCGGTCCCTAGCCCTACGGCATGAAATAACGTTTAATCAGAGTAAAGTGCCCGTTTTGATGGCGGAGTGTGTCCTCAAGTATCAGTGACTGCTGTGTGCGTAACTGTTTGATGTGATACTTTGGATTCATTGCGTGGACAACTTTTGTTTTTGTTGTTGCGGATTCTACCGTGCCAATTGCTGATCATAAAGCGGCAATGGCTGTATCGCTGCTGGCTGCAACAATCAGCTTAGATCATTATCATCATCAACACCACCGCCTGCCAATAATGACAACGACATTAACAACAACGGCGTGGGCAGCTGCAGCAGCAACAACAACAACAACAACGAAAATGGCGACCTCCATGAGGCAACAGCTGTTGACAACACCAGCATCGTCGAGGACTTTCTCCAGCTGGAGATCAATCAAGCGCGGTGGCAAAATATCAGCGGCCACTATATTCATGCCCCCACCACCATCAGTAATACCGCTTCTTGTTTTGCTTCAATGGCGCAGTTAATTTTTCGTGGGGTTAATAATGAGATAGCGCCCATAATCAATCTTGTGACGAAGGTCGAGCCAAGCATCGGCGTCATCGAGAAGTCGGTGTTGTCTCTCGAGCAGAGTGAGTGCAAACGAAGAAAAGATGCGTTTGTTTGTCAGGTCGCTCAACAGCAGAAATCGCATCCGTGTGCCTGATAAAGTGCTCGTGCATGGTATCAAGGAGGAAGAAAAGGAAACATGTAGCTTTTTGCGAGTCAAAGTGATCAATGTCCTTAAATCTCTTCTACTCTCTCTTGTTGACACCATTAGCATAAGTAATATTTATCGAATTGGCGACACCCGGTCAGACAGTCTTTGTCGGCCAGTGACTGCTTGCTTCTCTGACCGCAAGCTAAAGGAGGAGCTCGTTGTCAAATCTGCTAAGCGCTATAAGAGCACCTGACAGAAGGCTCGTTCTTATATTACTTATTTCGCAGCCAATATCCTTTACTGTACCACGGACGCCGACGGCGTTGTGTGAGTTACCGGACGCGCGTCGAAACGTAAAGGTTCGCCAATAAAAGAAGAGATAATCGTAGCCGCCAACTACGTGCACGACCTGTGGCAGCAGCAGTAATTTTAAACCTTTGGCCCCTAGGCTTAGATAATAGAGATTGTTCTTGGTTTCGGTCGCATTTTCGGGATCGGGCAACTACTGTGCCGGGCTAAGCGGCCTTATCCAGTCAGTTTTCCTATGCGCCCCGGAATACCACAGAGATCTAAAACGGGGCATTTCTTGTTTTTACTTTTTATCAATATTGCTCTACGGAATCTAGATAGGTTCTCCAGTATACGTGCCGTATCTAATGCAGACGACTGTACTCTGCTTGTCCCCTTGTCTAAGGATAACCTGCGGGCTGTTTTTGATACGGCGAGCGAAGCATTGGCAGTCTTCTGTGAAACTTTTTGCAACCTTCGAATAAAGATCAACGTCCCGCTCTCCCATAACCTTCTCCAGGGGCGACTTAATTTTGGATGGTACCCTGCTAGAACTGTCCCCGCATATTACCTGCCTGGGCTTATGATCTGGAACAACCACGCTAAAGTACTCCAACACAAATTAGCACCTGTTGTTGCTGCACTCGTCCATATATATATATACATGGTGTTCAAAACGTATCGCGACTTTTGTGTTTTTTCAAAAATTATTCATTTATTCATGAATATCTATTTTGTCCCCTTCAAAGTAATCCCCATGAGATATTATACACTTGTGCCAACGGTTTTTTCCAATCTTCGAAGCACTTCAAAAAACCATTTTTTTATCTTGTTCAGCTCCTCCTTCGATGCCGTCTTTATCTCGTCAAGCGTAGCGTAACGTCGTCCTTTTATGGGCCTCTTCAGTTTAGGGAACAAGAAAAAGTCACAGGGGGCCAGATCTGGGGAATACGGTGGCTGCGGCATCATTAGTGTGTTGTTTTTGGCCAAAAACTCGCGCACAAGCAACGATGTGTGAGCAGGGGCGTTATCGTGGTGCAAAAGCCAATTTTTGTTCTTCCACAAATCCGGGCGTTTCTGGCGGATTGCTTCGCGCAAATTGCGCATAACTTGCAGGTAATATTCCTTATTGACCGTTCTACCCTGTGGCAAGAACTCATGATGCACCACGCCCCTGCAATCGAAGAAAACTGTCAGCAAAACTTTCACATTCGACCGAACTTGGCGCGCTTTTTTCGGTCTTGGTTCGTGCGGCAGCTTCCATTGAGATGATTAAGCTTTGGTTTCCACGTCATAACCATAAACCCACGATTCGTCACCAGTTATGACCCTCTGGAGCAAATTTGGGTCGTCGCGGACAGAGTCCAACATCTCATTAGCAATGTTCATGCGATGCTGTTTTTGGTCGCAATTGAGCAATTTTGGTACGAATTTCGCGGCGACCCGTCTCATGCCCAAATCATTGATAAAAATCGAATGGCACGAGCCAATCGATATGTTTAGGTCCTCAGCAACTTCTCTAACGGTGATTCGACGATTGGCCAATACCATTTTCTCCACTTCATTAATTTTTTCGTCTGTTGTTGAAGTGCTCGGGCGTCCGGCACGCTCTTCGTCGTTCACATCTTCTCGGCCTTCTGAGAACATTTTGTACCACCGATAAACGTTGCTTCGGTCCAAGGTAGCTTCTCCGTATGCCACAGTCAACATTCGGAATGCATCCGCGCACTTAATTTCGTTTTTCACACAAAATTTGATACAGGTTCTTTGATCCATTTTTTTGAATAGGTAAAAATCGAAGACGATCCAAAACACGTGCAAGCAAAGCAGCTGTCAACAATTAAGTGAACATTCAAAATGGCCGAGCTTGTCGGCATAAGTGAGAGACATGAGTACCAACATAACGCCACAAAAAATCAAAATTCGAATATACGTAACCCGCGAAAATTCAAAAGTCGCGATACGTTTTGAACACACCGTATATATATATAAAGTAATATGACCATCTAATAATTAGCTCCAAAATACACATAGACCGCTATAACTATGCTAAGATGTCTTATCGAAATTACCGGGTTCGTACTATCACTCTGTGCAGGTTTTGTTGTTGATTCCTGTGGACGAATTCCTGTGAATTGTTGAATGATGCTTAGCTAAAATAACTAACTAGACAAACGCTTTTTCGTGGCGCATTGCTTAACGCGTCGATGAATCTTATATTCGATATGATGAATATGGGACTATAAAATCTTATTGTATGATCATATTATTAAAATACAAGATTGTAACTTAGATTACAGAGCATACATATAAATTAACGATATTATGATTTGCTTTACATGTGTAGCTAAACACAAATGTCGCCTGTTTATATCAAGGGCGCTTAGAGCCGCAGGATAAGCGGACATGTTGAGATATCTAGGGTTTCCCCGATCTATTCTCAATAGGCATCGCTCAGGGAAGATTCGATCAACTACAGGGATCACACCGGTGACACCCCGGTAGACGACAATCATGACTAGTTTCCTAGACCACGCTGCCATATATATATATATATATATGACTAGCTTCCTAGACCACGCTGCCATATATATATATATATATATATATATATACACGTGTCGTATTAGTACGTGCTAGTTTACGCGCATAGCCAAAATATTACCCACACATAGGAGCAAAGTAATAAGAATAATTTTAAAAAAATATATGAAAAAAAGGCTACGAGGCGACACATTACCTCAGAAATTGTTTGCTGCAAACTTGTTTCAGCGAACGGGGTGCATCTGCGATCTGCTGAGTCGATGTTGCGTAGTCTCGCCTATGCTGCCGGGCAAGGCTATCGTTACTCTGCTAGTGGGCTTGAGAGTAGGATTAGGTCGTCCTCGGCCGCGAGAGCAAGGGCCCACGTCCCTCGGGGTGAAGTTAAAGGACGAGCCATCGGGGCACAGCAGCGAGAGAAGAAGCCACAAGAAGCCTCTAATAAATAACAGGAAAAAGCTGGGAGAAAATACGTTGCCGCTAGCCCAAGTTGTCCCTGGGCGGGGGGGGGGGGGGGGAGTGGTGCGGTGTGGGCGCGAACGTTACAACTAATGGGCCATGGCCTAGAGCGGCAGACACCTTTGGTTGGTATTACGCCCATTCTCTCCTCCCCTAGGCACGCTTAAAGATCAGGGCGTTTTGCGGTCGGTCGGTGGACGGTTAGCCAGGCGCCACGACTGCTGTTCATCGGCGTCTCATGAACGCTGGCCACAAACATTACTGCCTCGGCGGCTCGTCTGCCAAATATGAGCTCTTGTGTTCCCACACAGCCAGCCAGCCAGCCAGCCGGGCTCGGCTACACTCGAGGCACACTACATACCTCATAAAAGGCAAACGACTCAAATCCGTATATCCGAGGAGATAAATGCGCTTGCTTGCAGCAGCAAGATGCTTATATACAAGTGCGTGCGGATTAGACTTAATTAAGGAAGACCCCCTAAATAGGCCGGCGTAGATGCCGAGGATGTGCCTATATGGTCATCGTTGCTTCTTTTTGTCGTTGCATTTGCTGTTATTATGATTGTTGTTGTTGTTGGTGTTGGTGTTGTTGTTGCTGCTGTAGTCGTTTTTAATCTAGTTTTTATTGTTATGAAGGGCGCATGCAAACGTTTAGCCATTTCTTCATTTACTATGTTTGCCTCTCTGTGGGGCTCGTGAGATACGGCTATCATGGGAGATTAGTTGTGGTGTTGTTAATTGAGCTGATGACTTTAATTATGTCGCCCAAAACGTCGTTATGGCTTAACTATGCCAACAACCCGTTATTGCAAGAAAAACAATATTAGTGTGTCTCGTTTCACAAATTCTGGGAATTTCAAGGTACTGTTTATTACATTTGGAGAGATTTGTTTGGGAAATTTTCAAAGAAAAATCTCTAACTCGGATCATAAACCGATTCCGAGCAAAATGCAAAGAAAGACGGTTTACGTTCAAATGAGAGCAAAGCTCGACTATTGACGTCCAAAATTTCGAGGCACGCGCTACAGTTGATTATACAAGTTTTACTAAAAAGTTTAGCCGGTTTGGAATCGTCTTTAGGTCATGTGAACGGATTTTTTGATCACTGAGTAACCTCAACAGACTAGACCACTTTCAGGCGCCAATCTCAAATCGGCCGGTTACATGCAATGATGCAACTAGAAGTTATTCTGGTCGAGGGTAACAGACTTTTGTTGCCAATAGTTGCAGTAGCGGGTCAATCGATGTATGTTTGTCCAAAGCCTAAAATCAAACTATGCAGATAATTCATTGTATTCGCCAAAAGATAATTATGGAAGTGAGATGGTGGTTTTATCGTTGCTGATGCGGTTGTGGCCGTAAAGGCTGGAAATTTGTTTGGCTGACGGCGGGATGATTCTATCGTTCTCTTCGATACGATGGATTCGTTGCTGACGACGATAATGATGGTAGCGATGATAATTATGATGACGAGGGCGCGGCTGCAGGTGCTGCTGATAGTGCTAATGATTATGCCGATGATGATGATAGGGATCACGAAGACGACGACGACGACGTAAGACCGGTGCAACCTGAGGGAGTGGACATGAAGCCATAGACTGTGGATCACTTCAGTGAGACCTGCTGACCTTACCACCTTACCTTAGCCGACGCAATGGGTTGGAACACAGCGACGCCGCAGCAGCAGCCTTAGCAGCAGTCATGGGGGCGAGGAGTCATGGCGACACCACTACAGCCCACCATCACCCACCACAAAAACGATGCTTTACGCTTGAATAGGCCATAGCTTGTGCACAGCGACCATTGCTCTGTGTACCGAGCGCGGGCAAAGGGCAGCGATATAGGGCCGCCACTATCCCCCCCCCCCCCCCCGATTCGCCTCGTCCTCTGAAATCCAGGCCAAGTTTATAAATATGCAAGTAGGTTAAAACGAGCTCTTACGCTTGCTTATCTCTTGCTTTTGCTCAGCGGAATGTACATGCAATGCAGGCAGGCCCGCTGGTCCGGCTCCGAGTGGAGAGCAGCGGAGCCGGTCGTTCTAGGGGCACCGCTAAGCGTCGACACGCGAAAACTTGCTATCAGACCGCCACCGGGGGCCGCCTACCGGGAAGTGTATACATGGACAGATACTAAAATTAAGCGAATTGCACCCTAATGATCTGCTAATTACCAACCACGCTCGAGCGGCGTTCCCTGCGTTAACGCGCTTTTCTTTCTCCAATCAGAGGGGGCGGGCCGGCCGTTGCTCGTGTCATCTCGGGTCATCGCGTGGTCCCGTCGTGCGCCTGCAATGTGCGATTGAGGATCTACCTCCCCAGTTTAACGAAAATCATTTGCTCAGGTGTTAAGCAGGTGTATGGCGTACTTGTAGTGTGATTACAGTGTCAGTCTTTGCTATTCGCTTTCGCCTGTCGAAGAGAGCTACACTTCCGAAGTATATTACTCGTCGTCTCATAATACATCGCTAATGCTAGCTCGGATGCGTTCGCCCGGTATACATTTGCACGTGTTTGCACATTATTAACACGTGTCAGCAATATAAAGATTAGAAAAAAAACTCGTAATTATTATAATTAGTCACCTTTGTTAATTTATTTACTAAGAATTCTACGCTCTATCGTATATATACACGACATATAATAACACGAACATCACAAGACCAAATAAATCGTTATTTGCACTTGTGAGAACGACAAGTGGTTAAGTTTATTTGAGCTGCTTGCATCTCATTACACCTGTGCTGTAGAAGCTTTTACTTATACTAGCGAAATGTCTGTTGCCGACTCAAAATTGAATGCGTACATGTAGCTGCTGCTGGTAGTTTGAATCGGCGGAACGGAAACAACAGGTCGTTCTTCCACTTCATCGTTAACGGGTGTATAGTACTACCCACCTGAAGAATCGCGACCAAAATGTCAAATACCTTTCATGAAGACATTCATCTTCGGTAGCGTAATTTGTACATAATAGCTTAGCGCCGAGTCGAATGCTGCCGCAAATTCCGCAAAAAACATTGCCAGGAGGAAATTCGGGACTAAGGCCTGCTTAGTGTTCGCCGTGAGGGACCTGCAAGTGAATTCCGTTACGTGCTCTCTTCGTAAATTGTATTGCTTGAAGGTGTGACTTGAGAAGCTTCCAAGTAAAGCCTTTCCGTAAGTAGAGCTACAATTGTTTTATAGCAGACACTCTTCTTCGTGCAATTATACGCTCATAAAGTAGGATCGTTCTTACCTTTAGGAATTATTAGTATAAGGGCATCTCTACGTATGCGATGCCGTACCTGTTTTTAGGCACTTATTAAACAGTGCGATCCAGAACTGCGCCACTAAAAGGGTACTATTTATTTTAAGCTTAATAGGTCGAACTGCGTTCTTGTTTCGTTGGATTAATGGTGTGTTTAACCTCGCGTATTGTGAACTTCCGTTCTTCGAGTCTTTCATGTTCACACGTCATTGCCTCAGCTAGTACAGGGGGGATAGGCCAAGTTCCGCGGAGTCTCGTACCGCAGGCCCAGCATTTCGACAAAGTGATCAGTTAGGATCAAGGAACATATACCGACAAGCTGCGCTGAGTCAGCCATTTGCTGCATGGTTGCCGTATGGCTTCTGGCCTGAAATGGCTTTCAGACAGTGTTTCTTAGCGCATGTTCTCCTGCAAATAGTTTTGATGACCGCAGCCAATGGGATCACAGCCGGGTGCATGTCCGCTGGAAGTGGCAGGTGGAAAAGGCAGGTGAACTGTGTTATTCGGGTGAAGTGGCAATAGTGGTCGAATCACACCTTATGCTTTCTAGTGTGATATGGGTGTTCAGAACGTTGAAGATTTTCGACAAGCTGATCGGTAAAGACCCCAGTGTCGACGATGTCGGATACAGACAGTATTTCGCAAGTACGTTCTAGGAGTCTCCCTTTATCCAGTTCTCATGGCTGCTGTTTGCGCCTGGACCTTATGGGAGTTAAGAGTTTCTGTCACCAGCTCTATTGCAGTAGGTATGTTGACTCGTATGCTTTCGCTTCTTTTTAAAGAGTGCCATTTTTAAGTGGATTTTCTTTCTGAATACGAATCTGATATCGAGTCGCGAGTTCGATTTTAGTACAACTGATAATAACATATACCTTTTGAAATAAAATATTTCTTAAATGATCGTAGATTTGGGTAAAAGTTATAATAAATAAATAAAATCAAAGACATAACGTAGTATGTCACTGTTGTGCTTTAGAAAAGAACGAGCTACCCACGTGTCTCTGAAACGTTCGCACCGGGTGTTATTATCAAGCAGCCATAATCCGCGAAAGTGCGTCAAAGCGCTACTGCACGGTTTGAATGAATCTGGTTTCTACATGCAATAAGATCACCAACAATTTTAAGAGGCGTGGTGCTCGGCACAAAGAACGCTTGCTGATAAGCTTTCGGTGGGGTACCCCGGTCTTGAGCGCGGACACCTTTTGCGAGCGGACTACGTTCCTCAAATGAGTTTTGGATCGGCGCTGACCTGTGGGGGCTAGACTGTGTCGCACTAGGTGTTTTGTTGAGTTGAGAAAGGAGGTCGGTACTCTTGTGTATTCCATACAACGCTGACATAGATCTGCGCTCGTCCAGGAAAGATCGCTCCTCTTCCCGATAGTTTCTGGTCTTTGCACATAAAAAGGCTGCACGATAATTGCCGCGCAATTTTTTGATTACCCATCGTAACTGTACCTGATGTTCTTAATTGAAAGTTGAGTAATGGATACGAAATAGGCTGAGATTTCCTTGACGTTATGTATGCTCTGGCCTCATGATCCTGAAGCCAGTTTTCTTGTAATCATTGTAAAGCACCGGGTGTATTTGGTGTTTCAAAAGTCGCAAACACACTTAGCCAGCCCGGGTGTTGATAAATAAATAAATAAATAAAACACGAGGTATAAGATCGCAGGTACAAGAGAGATGCGGGAGTTTCCAAACAAATGATGTCCGTCAGACGACAATGATGATATTAAAAAAGATAAACGGAAAACGAAACAACTGTTTGATGACGAGTGTCGACGTCTTTACCCTAGATCAGCCGAGCCGGTTCTGGTGACTATGGGGAGTCGAGAAAAAATTAATACTATATTTATCATATGCCTGTTTAAATAAAAATAGTAGGAAACGTCGTAGTATAGATGTAAACCAGTTAAAATATAAATATGCTGCTTTGGAATAACGAAGTTACGCGAATGGAGTGTTCGGCGTAGTTGTGTGCATGCGCGGGCGCCTGCCCATGACGCAGGAGCGAAGCAGGCAATTGTGTGCCCCGTACAATTGACGCGGCAGTGCGTGCGAGAACATCATGATGTCCCTTTGCGCAATTCGTTGATTGTGGCAGCGAGGTGTTATCAGACTTCTGACTGCGGAGCGTGTCTATCGCCGGCTGGCCGCTGTATATGGGAAAGACTGTGTGTCCGGAAAGTCAGTGAGAAAGTGGAGTGCTCGTTTTTGCGAAAATCGGGTGAGTGAAATTGAGTGATGAGCCAAGGCCAGCCAAACACGGCAATGATGGCCAAACTTATCGACAACGTGAACGACCTAGTCAGAAGTGAGCGGCGCGTAATGCGTGCAAATGGAAAAACCTAAAAAACCAAAGCTATACCGTCAACAGACAAGGTGATGCCCATCGCCTCCTCCGACGTCCGAGGTCCGTCACTCATCGGGTACAAAAAAGACATAAACAGTGCCGTGTACTGTGAGACACTCGGTAGCCTACGCAACTCCATTAAGAGCAAACAATGTGAGACTGATTGATGCCCGGATATGTATATATATATATATATATCCATACATATGCAGATTACCCGGTTATAGTCTTGACTCACTGTCCTTATAGTTGTTAAAGTGATGTATTTGTGGTTATAATCTCACTCAACCTGAGTGAACATATATAAAATGTTTAAATTAAGCAAACGGCATGGGCTGTTAAAGACGGGATGAACTCCGTGAGAACGCACATCCACACGTCTCTAAGGTCACGCAAAATGTACTGGCCAAATTTAAATAGGAGCAGCTTGAGCATCCGCCCTACAGCCCGGACATGATGCCCTGAAACATTCATCAGTGTGGTCCGCTATAGCTACACATAAGTACATCTTAAAGGGAGACGTTTTAACTCGGATGACGAAATGAAGGACAGGTGCTCAAGGACTCATTGATGAACCGGCTCTTGTCACAGCTGCAGGAATTCTGACAACAGAGATTCCTTCAGCTCATGAAACAGCGGAACACCGCCTCTGGTAGTTACAATTGAATCAAGACTTCAATTGTACCTATCGTGTTGTTTCGTTCTTGTTACTTATTTGAACGCTCATCATCATCATATATATATATACAGGTAGTTCAATAAGTTCTTAGAATGAAAACCGAGAATTTTCCAAATCATGTTTTTAAATTTTTCTTATTCGATATACTCCCCGAGAAGCTTAATACACTTTTCCCACCAAGATTTCAGAGCTTTCATACCTCTTGAGTAGAATTCCGCGTCTTTAGACTGAAAATAGGCATTGACAGCAGCCTTAACCTCTCCATTGCTGGAAAAACGCTTTCCACCGAGACCATTCTTCAAATGTCCGAAGAGGAAAT
This sequence comes from Dermanyssus gallinae, assembly GCA_003439945.1. NCBI lineage: Eukaryota > Metazoa > Arthropoda > Arachnida > Mesostigmata > Dermanyssidae > Dermanyssus > Dermanyssus gallinae. Next base: position 2,581 of record QVRM01007009.1, on the reverse strand, counting down.
AATCAGAGGGGGCCAGGTCTGGAGAATAGGAGGGTTGTTCAATAAGTTCGAACCTCAGTTGGGCCAGTTTTGCCGATGCTTGCCGGGACTTGTGTGCAGGAGCATTGCCCTGGTGAAACGGGACAACCTTCTTCTGCAAAGCGGGCCGTTTCACGATGAGTTCTTGCTAACGGCAGTCTAACAGTCTTGCATAATATTCTCCTGTGATCGTTTTACAGCTCTCAAGGTAGTCGACCAGCATTATTCTACGTTGGTCTTAAAAAACTGTAGCCATCACCTTTCCGGTCAATGCCGTTGTCCGCACCCTCTTCGGAGGTCCTTCATCAGGTGCACACCATTGGCAAGATGCTTCTTGGGTCTCGGGAGTGTAGTGATGAACCCGGCTTTCATCGACGGTCATGAATCTGCACCAAAAATCCGACAGATTGTTCGACATCTTGGCCAAATTTCGCTGTAAAGCCAAAACAGGCGCGTCTTTTTGGCCTTGGTTGAGCAAATGCGGCAGCCATTTTGCTCTAAGCTCTTTCATCTTCAAGTTTTCGTGTAGGATAAAATGCACACTGCCTAAACTAATCCCTAATGCCTCCGCTATTCCCTTAATGTTCATTCGCTTATCTGTGCAAGAATTTTTCGCACTTTCTCTACGTTTTCCTCATCAGTTGCCGTTTTTTTGGCCTCCTGGACGTAGTTCATCCTCGGTGCTCCTGCGACCTCTTTTTAACACCTTAATTCAGTTGGAAACAGTGGCAAAACATGGCGGCAGAGTCACTGTACGTCTCGTCTAACTCAATTTTTACTTGGGTCGCATTCCACCTTTGAAATAAAAATGCTTGATAACCACTCGACACTCTCCATTTCTAAAAATCACGCCGATACCGGTTCACGGGAGGAAAAGCCTATCAAACCGAAATCGCAACGGCCAATCACCATAATATATTGAGTGCTAGCAGTCGAAAAGTTGCAGTTCCTATTAGCGGTGAAAGCGTGCCAAAATTCGAATTCTAAAAAGCTCATTCTAAGAACTTATTGAACTACCTGTATATATATTATATATAAATTATATACGCGTTGTCTTGAAGCACAAAGCACGAGAACAGGTGTAGCACAAATAGTTCATCTTTATTAGATGATTATGTTGTAGCGTACGCATTGTACCTATGTTGGGTACCGGCTGATATGTTCATCTATTGACGTTACAATAACATATCATAAAGTTACATACGGTATCATGTAAAAATGTGGATATATTATGGTCCATAATGCGATGTAATTGTCTCATATATATATATATATATATATTATATATAATTATATAACTTTTCTTATGTTAACACTTTGGAGTGAACAATTGTCTCCGTATTAACGTGTGGTTACGGAAAAAAAAAAAATATATATATATATACTCAGCGCTGAAATAAACTATGGACCTGGGTTTGTCCGTGCTTACCTGGCACCCCCGCCATGAAAACAAAGCGTGATGAGCTTCAAACGAGCCTCAATCATAAGATAAATGGAATATCAAGATAACGGGCCATATTGTCAGGTGCCAAGGCAATTTGGTCGCCTGAGCTGGCAGAATACCGTCAGGTTGCACTTTTAAAACGTCTCTACAAGCACAACCGTATTAAAATCTGGTCTGTACGTTCTTTATCGGTTTTCTATATCTTTAGCCGAAGCCCCTAAAGGGGAACCAATATTAAGGTGAAAAAGGATAATTATATAAATGTATTAGAGCTCAGGGTCATTAATAGGTGTCTGAGAAATAGACTGGGTAAAGCTGTTTTAGGTCATCAGCGTAGCAAGATATTTGACCTCAGATGGGATGTATTTGTTAATATCAAGTGTGAAAGTAAGATCAACTAAGGGAGGATGCATTTGTTCTGTGGTACGTAAAGCAAAGTAGGATGAAGTTTACTAAGATTTATATAGTTCTGCCTGAAAACTCTCAGTTACTTCCGAATGGCTTGATGACGCGATGACGATAGATGCATTTAGACGACATTGTGCCACAGGCAACTTAGGCCCATTACGAGCGTCTAAAATGTGGTTGTCAGAGCGTTAAAAAAAAAAAAAAAAAAAAAAAAAAAAATATATATATATATATATATATATATATACTCTTCTTAGTTTCTCTAATTACATTGCTTGGTGTCTAAATCGAATGGATGTCGATAATGCCGTCTGTATAGCGATATCCTCGCTTAAGGGCCGATTGAACGGATCCCAGCGCACCGCGTCCATAAACATTTGGATACGCGGCCAGGCTGTCATCGATGTCTTTTCACGAGCACGCGCTGCCCACTAGCTAACCGCGTCATCCTTGTCAGATACCGTTGAAATCACATAGTCGCAATTCGAGTCTCGGCCAAACTCGGCACCAATGCGAATGCAGTGGTGGCGAGATCTACAATTCCAATCACACGGACGCGCTAGTGATGACGCCACGCTTTATCCACACCAGGCGACTCTCGGCGCCGCCGCCGCCGCCGCTGAAATAGCGTGGTCGCCAGGGACACGTAACGAACAATACTTTTCATGTGTACCATATCAACGCAAAGCCAATATACATCCGACTTTAGAC
>QVRM01007008.1:0-64356 GCA_003439945.1 Dermanyssus gallinae | reverse complement strand
TTTCCCACCGAGATTTCAGAGCATTTATACCTCTTGAGTAGAATTCCGCGTCTTTAGACTGAAAATAGGCATTGACAGCAGCCTTAACCTCTTCATTGCTGGAAAAACGCGTTCCACCGAGACTATTCTTCAAATGTCCGAAGAGGAAATAGTCAGAGGGGGCCAGGTCTGGAGAATAGGAAGGTTGTTCAATAAGTTCGAACCTCAGTTGGGCCAGTTTTGCCGTTGCTTGCCGCGACTTGTGTGCGGGAGCATTGTCCTGGTGAAACAGGACAACCTTCTTCTGCAAAGCGGGCCGTTTCACGATGAGTTATTGCTTCAGGCAGTCCAACAGTCTTGCATAATATTCTCCCGTGATCGTTTTACCGCTCTCAAGGTAGTCGACCAGAATTATTCCACGTTGGTCCCAAAAAACCGTAGCCATCATCTTTCCGGCCGATGCCGTTGTCCGCACCCTCGTCGGAGGTCCTTCACCAGGTGCACACCATTGGCGAGATGCTTCTTGGGTCTCGGGAGTGTAGTGATGGACCCAGCTTTCATCGACGGTCACGAATCTGCGCCAAAAATCCGACGGATTTTTCGACATCTTGGTCAAATTTCGCTGTGAAGCGGAAACACGCGCGTCTTTTTGGCCTTGGTTGAGCAATTGCGGCACCCATTTTGCTCTGAGCTCTTTCATCTTCAAGTTTTCGTGCAGGATGAAATGCACTTTACCCAAACTGATCCCCAAGGCCTCCGCTATCTCCCTAATGTTCACTCGCTTATCTGCGGCAAAGATTTTCCGCACTTTTTCCACGTTTTCCTCATCAGTTGCCGTTTTTGGGCGTCCTGAACGTAGTTCATCCTCGGTGCTCCTGCGACCTCTTTTTAACTCATTAATCCAGTTGGAAACAGTGGCAAAACATGGCGCAGAATCACCGTACACCTCGTCTAACTCAGTTTTCACTTGGGTTGCATTCCAACCTTTGAAATAAAAATGCTATATAACCACTCGAAACTATTTTTTCTCCATTTTTCAAAATCACGCCGATACGTTGGACGGGAAAAGCGATCAAACGAAATCGCAACGGCCAATCACCATAATATTTTCACCATAATACTGCTAGCATTCGAAAAGTTGCCGTTTCCAATAGCGGTAAAGCGCGCCAAAATTCGAATTCTGAAAAGCTCATTTTAAGAACTTGTTGAACTACCTGTATATATACAGTCCGCGAAAAAAATGACTATATATATATATTATATATATATATATATATATATATATATATATATATATACAGCCCGTAAAAAAAAGATACAGCCAAAATGTTCCACCTTTAAAATTAGGTAGAAAAAGGAGGCTGTATCTTTTTTCGCTAAAAAAATTATAGAGCCACCCATTTGTGTTACATTTCACGCATTTATTGTAACCAATCGTGTAAAGATCACAGTGATACATGCTCACAGAGTAACAGCAGAAACTTCTATCGACATTTGGGGTCTCGGATTACTTTGAACCACGAGATTTCCACATTTGGCACAGCTACACCGCGAAAAAATTATAAGGCCACTAGCAAGATACCTGGGTTAATAAAGGAATTAAGCGGAAAAACGGCATTTGGGCTAATTTCACGGTATTTAGCAACTATACTTAATACTCAGTGAATTTCCCATTAAGTCGGATAACCTTAAAAGTGCGGTTTGGTATAGTGTTAAATAAATTTTGGATGACGTCCGGCAAGAGCTCGTCCCAAGCCTCAAAAATTGTTTTTTATCGATGTAAACTCATTGTTCGAGCCAGCTCCACACATTCTGGATCATATTAAGATAAGGTGGGAGTGCAGGCCAGCGAAGGACTTCAATGTGACGTTGGTCGAAACAGCTTCCGATCAGCCTGGCGGTGTGAATCAGGGCGTTATCAGGTGTAAAAAGAAGTCTGGCCCTCCCATCAGCTTAAAATGCGCCGATTGCTTTTTTAGTAAATCCCCGTAGCGCGTCGAATAAACACGGCCGTCTAAAAACACAATCGACGACTTTGTATAATACCCGACAGCAGCCCAGATCACCACTGAACCGCCACCTGAGTGACGTTTTGACAAAATTCGGTCTTCCTTGCGGACATCGTGCGAATAATAGTAAAATCAATCCGATTAATCAAAGTTAAACTTTTTTCATCCGAAAAGAGCACAGTGTCACTCAGTGGTCCATGACATCGTATCGTGGGCACCCAGTGGTCCATGACATTTTAACGTGGCGAAGTCAAGACGAGCTTTCATCGGTCAGCGGTCAATCGTTGTTTTTTCTTGTGTTTTTGCCAATATGTCTTCCTGAGGAAGCTTTGCACATTTCGCACGTTCGTTTGCACGTCGGCCGTCGCAGCAATTGCTTTTGCCGAGGGCGCAGAGTTCGGCGCTTTCTTCAGAATTGCAGCTTGTTTCGTTCCGAAATAGAATTCGGACGCCCGGAACTCTTTTTTGCGGCGTATTTTTTACCTAAATTAACAAAGTTATTTACTACTTGGGCACAACGCTCCAACTGAGAAGAAATTTTGCGATTAGAGAGGCCGATGTCCTTATAAGCCTTGATATGGGCCTTTTCTTCCTCCAGGAGGCGCCAGCCTAAGACTATCGTTTCAACAAAGAAAAAAACTTCTGGTAGGAATTCTGCCTTTGTTTCTGTCGAGCCGTTAAATAAGCCCAAACGTCGTTATTCTGCTTAATTCACTCGTTAAGACATGCATCTTGCTAGTGACATTATCATTTTTTCGCGGTGTAGCCGTGCCAAATGTGGAAATCTCGTGATTCAAAGTAATCCGAGACCCCAAATGTCGATGGAAGTCTTCACTGTTACTCTGTGAGCATGTATCACTGTGATCTTTACACGATTGGTTAAACAATTGCGTAAAATGTGGCAAAAATGGGTGGCCCTATATTTGTTTCAGGGACTGTATATATATATATATATAAAAAAGATACAGCTATCTTTTTTCGCAGACTGTATACATGTATACCTGTATATGTATATGTATGTATGTATATACAGCCACCTTTTTCCACCTTTAAAATTAGGTGAAAAGAGGTTGCTGTATCTTTTTTTTGCGGACTGTATATACAAGGTCATTCAGGGAGTATTGTACTTCTTTCGAGGTTTGATAGAACTCGGCAAGAAAATAAGTTTTCCCTATGGTCGTCTGCTATCGGTTTTCCTACCGTCGTCTGTTATCGGTGAGTACAGTCACAAGTAGAGAGCGCTCCCGTTCGGGAGTCAATTTACCTAGTACATTCTATTTCTACCAATATATCAAGACGTCAGGGAACACGCACCCACGGGTACTGCCTGTATTAACATACGCAAAAGAGTCGAAATATGGGTAAAGACTGTTAAAGATTTTGAAACTATCAAGCGGCTAAAAAACACTGGGAGGGACACCGGTAAAGCCTTGTTTGAAGGATAGCGGAAACATTTGGGGCAGAGTATCGGGCGTACATCCACAAATAAGTGACGACGAAGTGGCGGGTGTACTTCATGATCAAGGTGTGGCAGAGGTGCGAAGAGTTTAATACAACGTCATAATAAAAAAGCCGGATGGAACTGTGGAAACAGTCCAACCTAACACATGGAAACTGGATATTAAATTCAGTGGGGAAATCAAGAGCCACATTGAATTCGGCGGGGAAATCCTGCCGGTAACATTGAGATCGTCGACAATGCAATGCCTAATATGTCTTAAATATGATCATAAGGCGGCCGCATGCACTAGTAAAACTGGAAAGCTATGCAAGCGCTGTGGGAAAACAGGTCATTTAATAGCAGAGTGCACAATTAATAAACCTCGCTGTGTGAACTGCCACATGGACCACCCATCAGGAAGTTCCCAGTGTTCTGTCTTTCAAGCGTGGAGCAAAGCCCAGCAAACACGACACGCTCAAGCTATTGAGCGGCAGATGGCAATGCCAATGAAAATTATCGAGGTACGTCCTCCGCCTAGCAATGACCAAACTTCCGGTACACCAACCTGGGCAAGTGTAGTAAAAAGACAGTTGGTACAAGTACTTCCAGAAGGGGAAGAGCGAGTAGTCTGCAATATGCCACCTGTTCCAGCGCCCAGAAAAAAAGCAACTTCAAAACAGACACCTCCCTCGTCTGAAGAAATTAGTCTTGGTGTGACAACACCACGGACCTTCTGGTCTGGCATAAAATTCTTCGTAAAACCCTGGTTAGATGAACATCCAGATGTGGCTCGTCTAGTAGAATTACTGGAAGGGGGAGACAAAATTGAAAGTCTCCTCCAGTTCCTTGCCAAACAAAAACACAATGTCTAGACCATGTCTAATACACTGGAATTGTGGCTGGAGTCACAAGAAGAATGTTCCAGTTATAAATAAATGTGCACAAGTGGCATTAAAGTAATATGTTTAAACGAAGGTAATTTTCCTAAAAATTTCGGAATCTATGGTTTTGTGACGTATGTTGACACAGATTGTCAATCCACCGGCACACCCTCACTGGCTACAATTCTCGTTGACGCGAATGTAGAGCAGTGTGAACTGTCGCTCCAATCGGTAGACGGGGCTCGCATGTGCGGGGTATCTGTCAAACTGCACGACATCACCATGAACATAGTTTCGGTTTACCTTTCACCGAACAAAGCCATCAATATGATTCAATTAATGGATGTGTGGTGCCAGCATGCGCCACTCATCTTGGCAGGCGACTTCAATGCAAAGCACCCTGCATGGGGCAGTGCGAATGTAACCAAACGCGGGGAAGATCTGTTTAACAATCTTGAAACCAAAAACTACACCATTATGAATGATGGCAGCCCAACGTTTATGTGACAGTACAGCTCTGGTTTTGTGAAGTCTCATCTTGATGTCGTCGCAGTGAGCAATGAGTTAACAAATTACTTCACTATGGAAATTGAAGACAGCGCCACCTTCTCAGATCATGCTCGGTGCTACCTGTACTTGAAAGCAGATAATGGCAAAAAGTGGAGATGGACCTGCATCACTGACTGGAGGAAATATAAAGAATATGTTAGAGAACGCCTATCTGCCGGAAACGAAGTTAGTACTGCCATCAGAGAATCCCACAAGATGGCTACCAAGCGAGTCAGGGTTCCTCCATATCTACCCCCACCGGACATCAAACTTGCTGGCCTACTGCAGGAAGTAAAGCGTCTAAAGAGGAGATTCAAGAAACATGGCTGGCTGTCCGATTACTCGATGTTGGCATCAGTGATGAAAGAGATAAATTCATACTCTGCTGACTTGCGGAACAGACTTGAAGAGAAGTTCATCAAGCAGCTAGGCGTCAACACAGGGTTGGGAGAGGCATGGAGTTGGATTAAGTCAACGACCGAGACCCAACCAAAATGTCTGCTGTTTGCAGTCTGTCGATCAACGGGAAAGTCATTGCAATACTCAATGTTATGCTTGACGGGGCAATAAAAACAGCGGCCACGCCCGACACAGGAGAAACTCCAGGTACTGTCACTGAACCGCCTGCACAGCGCGCATGCGATGAAAACGCTACTGATACTGATTGCGATTTCACAAGGTGGGAGCTAGATCTGGCATTGGCCACTGCCAACGCAAGAAGTGCTTTGGGCCCCGATGGCATCAGCAACAAGCAACTGAGGTCACTGGACAATATCGGGAGAGACCTTCTTCTTCGTGATCTTAATGCTATCCTCAAAAGAGGAGAATTTCCAACTGAGTGGAAAACTGGGGAAGGGGTACCAATTCTGAAACAAGGTAGACCGCGATCACAATTAGGCTCATATAGGTTGATAGTCAAAACGTCCCAGGTCGGAAAGCTTTTGGAACGCATGATTCTCCGCCGCTTGCTTACATTATTACAGAATAAAGGAACATTAACGGATAATATGTCTGCCTATAGGCCACTACGATCGGCTCAAGACAATATTCGGGATCTAGCTACTGATATCGAAGAAGCAGTCGCCAGAGGGGATCATGTCATGGCCGTGTTCTTCGACGTCGAAGGAGCGTATAACAACCTTGATCACACTGCCGTTGTCACTAATTTGATAAGAGCAGGATTGAAACCTAGTAGCGCTATCTTCAAATTGATTGTAACATTCCTGAAAGATCGTAGCATGTCAATCCGGTGCAAGGGAACACACACGGAGGTAAAGACTCTGGGTAATGTCGGCCTTCCTCAGGGAGGAGTACTTTCTCCAGTACTGTTTGTCATGACACTAGCTGGGCTGGCTGATGTCATACCGGAGCATTTTAAGTTGTCTCAATACTCTGACGATGGTGCACTTTGGATTCGCCTCAAGGGTCGCACGATTAATCTGACCTTAAGAAAAATCGTATCGTCCTTAGGAGCTCTGGGACTCTCCATTGAGCCTTGTAAAACCAAGAGCATGGTATTCAATGTGAAAAGAGGACAGAAGCTTCTGCTGAGATTAGACAATCGACAGATTGAGCAAGTGAGTCAGGTGAGATTTCTGGGAGTGACATTTCAAGAAAACTGCAAATGGAACAGAGAACTTGACATCATCAAGGAAAAGGGCGAGCGAGTGGCGAATATGCTGAAAAACGCTTGTGGAACTTCTTAGGGAATCAAACCAGACACGGCGATGAAACTAGCAGTCGCACTGTTAGGATCAAAAATTAACTATTCCCTTGGCGCAATGTTTCGATTAACAAAAAAGGACTATAGATTTATAGACTCTGCTGTTGCTCAGTGTGGTAGAATAGCATTAGGACTTCTCTCTATGACATGTACTAGAGCTGTGTTGTCAGAGTGCGGTATTATGCCCGCGGAATTAAATAGACAATTCATCCTAGAATGTCACCTTCTGAGACTGTGCCGCAGCAGGCACAGTCTCATCTTAAGTATATTTGAGAAAAGGGTGAATACCATGGCCTCCAGGCTACTACGGGACTCAGACTCGTTTCGAGAACCTCTGCTGGTACCGGGGTCTCATGTATTTGACGTATCGACAGTCAAAGACTTGTCGACTCGGCTATCAATAGAAGGTATAGCATCGAAAAAGAGCCACCACGAGAGTGAACTACGAGCTGCGAGTGAGGTTCATTTGGGCAACATATCAGTGGATAGCGCACAGATATACTTCACGGACGGATCGGTGGATAGATCTGCGGGAGGAGCAGGTGTTTTCCGAATCAACATGGAGATAAGCAAGCATATCGTCAACTGCAGCAGTTCAACTTCGGCCGAGCTGGTAGCAATATCTGAAGCATTGCTGCAGGAACTGAAGGAGCCATCAAATAAAAGGGTCGTGATCGTCAGTGACTCGACTGCCGCCATTTCGAGCATTCGGGCTGCAGATCCGTCAGGACCCGCCTTATCTCTAGTGGAATCTATCATCAAGGTGATAAGTTATCTAGGCTATAACAGGCTACGTTGCGCTAAAGGGATAACGCAGAGCACCAGGTTCCACATCAAAGTTGCGCAAAGCCCGCTATGTGATGTATGTTTGGTACACGATGATATATTGCATGTCCTAGATAATTGTAAAAAATACGATACTGAGCGGAAAGTATGGGAGAACGCTGTAGCTGCTGATCAAGTCGATGCAAGCCAACTTACTATTCGTACGAAAGACCAATATATAGAGGAACTCTTACAATTTGTTAGAAATGCTGAATTAATTGTCTAAATGAATGATATATAGCTGCCCTGAGTAGGGCTGACAGGCAGTCAAATGTGACGTGCTCTGGGTTTCTGAGATGAAACCCTCAATTGTAATTACTGTTACAATAAATTCTAAAAAAAAAAAAAAATCCCTATGGAGGGAAGAGGCCGAAACGTCTTGTTTAGGAGAGAGAGTGAAGTTTATAAAAGTAGTTTTTCTGCCTTCTTCTCCTACATAGTTGTGCGAAATCTACGTTTGCGGGAGAACCAGTCAACGCATGAAGAAACCGATTACACCGGCGTGTTCGGAGGAGAAAGCACAAAGACACTTCAGTAGCTTGCGTAGCAAAAAGCGAATACCCAGATTAAGAAAAGTCATGAAAAGTCGATATTTTACGTTAACGCCTTTTCATGAAAAATCGTTAAATGTTTCCATTGCGACCAAAAATGTACGTCCAAAAGACCACTCTCACGCAATAGCAAATTTAATGCCCATTCATTCTCTTGCTGAGTTTTACCAAACCTCAAAGTATGTACCTAACTTTCTCATACGCCCTATGGAAATATGCATGCCTTCGCTTTTGATATGGCTATTGAAAAAGCTTAGTGACTTGACAACTACGTAACGCAGCATCATCACTTTGGTACGAAAGTGATGGGCATTAAATTTGCCATTGCGTGAGAGTGGTCTTTTGGAAATACAGTTTTGGTCGCCATGGAAACATTTTATAATTTTTCACGAAAATGCGTTAACGTAAGACATAACAACATATCGACTTTTTATTACTTTTCTCAACCTGTGTATTGGCTTTTTGCTACGCAAACTAGTGAAGTGTCTTCCGTTGTGCAGAATTTTCCTCCGAACACGCCGGTGTACTGGTTCTCCCGCAAACGTAGATTTCGCACAACTATGTAGGAGAAAAAGGCATAATAACGACTTTTATAAATTTCATCCTCACTCCTAAACAAGACGTTTCCGCGTCCTCCCTGCATAGGGAAAAATTATTTTCTTGCCGAGTTCTATCAAACCTCGAAAGAAGTACAATATATATATATTTTCAAAGATTGAGACAACAATTAGCGTTTTGGTAACGTGCTTTAGGTATATTGTTGTAATTATAACTAAAATGTTAGCGAACCAGATAATAATTTTGAAATATGTCCCTAAAGCCTTTCTGATGCTTTAACAACCACATTTTAGACGCTCGTAGTAATAATCTAACATGCCACGTTTAAATGCGCCCATTGTCATCGCGTTCTCTGTACTAGACTTATATCGGTTTTCTCCAGGTGACGAATTTAGCAGTAGAATGTCAACCACGTCTAACAGGAACAAGGAACCAGGAAGACCGAGGCTCGAACTGGCGATTTTCGGTGTGTTGCTCATGACTGCCATGGCAACGCCCAGGTTAGATGCTACGGAGCGTAACACACCAACACACACACCACAAATTACAAAATTATTTCCAAGTGCTATGAGCTGCCCTTTGTACACGGATTAGTTGGAAACGCACATAGATCTGGCGGACATAAAACAAATTACAGAGTGTGCTATGCCTCGGAGTAAAATACATGAAAAATACAGAGTGGCAGCTAACCTATTACTATATTATCGCATGATTATAGGGCTTAACACGTTTTGTTGACCCCAAAATGGATTTTGAAAGTGTTTATACATGCACGGCTAAATGCCTCAACCTGGGAGCATGCCAATACAGACAGTTACCGTCAGGAAAAGTTTATATATATATATATATATGTTAGTCTACAGCTCCGCGGTACTTGTATTGCTTCACAGAACTGCCCTTGAATCGAAGACATCTTTGATCATGACTAGAGTAAGACACAGGGCAGCAGGAACAGGGCGTTCTTACTTAGTTGATGTTCTACGTATGACGGCGTAGTATTAGCCCGAGTCGTAGCTTAGACAGCCTTGACTCCGAAAATAGCCATACGCAAGCGGAAGGACCACCGGCCACAGAAGTGTTTTCAGATACAGTTGCACACTGCCAAAGCTGTAGTTCACAGATGCGGCTGGTATACTGACGTTTGACTTTTTTAATACATCTTGTACTTCTTCATGGGTAGCAGCCGCATTTAGCCATATACCGTCTTAAATATTAAAAGCGTTGTTGACGTGGGAGAATAAGTTTGTGTGCCACGTGGAGGTTTAATTCCTGTACTGTAACTTGAAGAATGATGTCGAAACTTGTCGATAGCAAAATATGTAGATGAGAAATAGCGTAATGATGCTTTAAACTCTCAGGCAGATAATTAGACGGTTAACACGTAACACCCTAAGTAGGTCTATCGCGTTTTTAAACCCGCTTTACTATTCTAGATTTGTGAGGGTGATCATCATATATTTATCCGTTATTCAGGTTCCTTTCGAGCCACGGGTCATATTAAATCACATGCATGCAATGGGCCGCTCTCCGCTCGCTAGCATATACTCTATGTGGTTCAGGAAAAACGACGACGTCAAATATACGTTTCAAACTTGCGCGACGTTAACGGCACAAAAGGGCCCTGGCGCATCTCCTTAGAGGGGAGCTTCCTGCCAGATCTACACGTAGATCGTGCAAACAATTTGGAATACCATTAATGATTTTGCCAGGACCATTATTGAATTGAAGTACTTAGTACTTTGTCCGCAATTGCGTAATGCGCGTGCAAAACTTTTAGAGCATAGGTAGGACTAGACTTTAAGTGCAATTCGGGAACGGTCGGAACCCTTCGTCTCGCAAAAAGGCCCTTTAGTGAGTCGTTTTTAATGGGCAATATGCCAATAACATGCGCACCGAGTCTTGCACTACCAGTATCGGGTAAGCTTAATTTAATCTCTTCTTTTCTCCTATAAAATAATACTTTGATTAGCTGATTGAGTATATCTGTATACGCACATCAGACGTTATATAGACGTTATATATATATATATATATATATATATATATATATATATATATATGTATCAATTCTACCCACGCCTATATATGTATATGTCTGTGTAAATCTGTATACGCACATCAGATTTTATATATATATATATATATATATATATATATATATATATACATATATATCACTTCTAGTCACGCCTTTATATGTATATGTCTGATCGCTTCGCTACATCGATCAACGGGATCCTGGCACTACTGGGAAGAGGCAGCCTGGCAGGCATGTTTATTTTTGCGCATCCAGCTCCGCCGAGCTTCGCCTCTCTGCCTCGACGATAACAGCCAGAGGAGCAGGCAGGCAAGCAGTCACCAAGGGAACCGCGGGTGGCGCACGCCAGGGAATAGACACAGCTGCAGGGGTGTGGCGGGACAGCATGCACGCTAGCTCCATTGCGTTCGTTTGAATTCGTTCGCCCGTTCTATTCGGCGTGCCACAAGCGGACGCCGGCTACGGTATTTCGGGATATAGACGCGCTGAGCGCGGAGCATTATCTATCGCACATCATTAGCTGTAATCGGGAGCTTTTAACACTGACTGGCTGGCTGACTGGCTGGCTTATTGTCGGTTCTAACGTTTTGCTGCTCGACAATGGCGTTCGGACTTCCGAGTGAGGTGTTGTAAATCCATTACGCAACAACTACAGGGACATTGCTTGTTTGTGGTTATGTAAAACAATTAGCGACAGCATAGCGTACTGTTTCACTGCGTTGCGCTAGCACGGGCTCTTCCTACATGATCTGATCGTGATTGGCGCGTTGATGCGTGCGACATCCTAAAGGAAGAGCACCGCTTGTGACCATGAAGTACTGATAATAAACCGTAAAAACAAAACAATTACCAAATTACTACAGAGCCATGCAATTGGGGACACTTGCAAAGCGTTCCGTCAAAGACATACGTTATATTTCTTAGCAGTACCAGTTTTTAAAAATTCACATGTTTAATTTATTGCTTATGTGGTTTTCTCCGTTTGTTAGTCTGTGTGCGTAGGATGCGGATATCGTCATCTTAGTGGAAGCATATGTTTTCATTCTGTGCAACATTAAACGGATGTGCATTTTGCTAAGCGTTGCCCGATTCTGGCAATTTCTTGAGAGGAATATGTAGCACACGGTTATCGCATGTGTGACAGGGAAAGAAACGTCTACTTTCACCTTACACGATATCGTCTAAACGCATCTATCGTCATCGCGTTCTCGTACTGGAATTATATAGGCTTTCTCCAGCAGAGGTATGTAGCAGCAGCAGGGCAATGACAACCACGTCCAACAAATTCAACCAGCACGGCCGGGGTTCGAACTAGCGATTATTTTGCTAACCGTGGTTGCCATGGCAACGCCCCGTTTCGAACGGTGCGTTAGCCGCCTAAGTTTGCTAAACCCGTAGTCTCCCCCCATTTGTTTCATGTTAACATAATAAATTACTTGCATTTTTTCACTGTACACAATTTAAAAACAATTTCACTCGCATTTTTGGTTAAGTAAAACTGCATTGACTATAAAGCGAAACTTACTTTACTATTTATCTCCAGCTGCCGATAATCCTAGATACGTGCAGTCCAGCTATGGCCAAGAGTCAGTAAGAAATGTTTACACTTGCTCTGTCAGTATACTGCTTGCGCAATTAGAAGATCAGACGACGGCACTAATGGAATGGGAATGCGTTACGCCGGTTAGTTTCCGAACGGTTCAATCTCCGGGCGAAAGATTTAGAACGCATTTAGCCGCTCATCGTTTGCTCGCTTCTAAATGCGTTCCAGCATACTCCTATTAACGATTAGGAAAAAGTTTCCTTCCTGCTACCTTCGCTCTCTTTATGCTGCCGCTCGTGCACTAACCCCTGACCGTTTCTAGGGAGAGTTCCTAGTTTTTCAAAGCGAACCCAACCACAGTCGACACAGCGGCGTAGAATTTGAGTGTTTCCCGTCATCGGACGCAGTTTCGATTCTGTATATAATATGCAGTGTTTATTATTTATATTATTTATCTGTAACATATGTCCGCCAACGTTGGAACGCCGCAATCTTACATATGGTGACGAGACCATATTTATATATATATATATATATATATATATGTATATATATACGTAATTGTTTTTTCGTCATTCAGTTACACATGCATTTCCACTGCCGACTCGATTCGGCTACGACAAGGACGAGTCCCTTGCCCGTCGGGATTGAACCAATGATCGACACTGCGTTTTCGCGTTTAATTTCAACATATATTGAAGACAGAAACAGCCATATCCTCGCCGTTTGCCACAGTGTATTTGATTTCTAGCTCTGCAAGAGAACTCTTTATTGTTTTTCTTGGAAAATGTGTCTCGAATGAGACGGGTTGAATGATGAAATGTTGCCCAAGTCTGTGATATTTAGCCAGCTTGCGTCTTCCGCAAGATAAGCGGCTGCTCCATTGTCCCGGCTGGTGTGGCAAGTATACGATGCGACTAACGATACCGACACGGTGACGTCGCATTCGAGGCAGCGGGCTTTACTCTATGGGACTAGAGTCAGGCTATCCGGTTGCAGTTGGCTGTTTGATGACAGTCCAACCGGTTCTTTAACTGCAGGGAAGTGGGCTGACTGCACGGTTCGGTGTGCTATGACGCTCATAGTCGAGTGCCTTGACAACCTACCGGTGCTCCTCCTGCAAGCATGAACATGCTTGCCCGTGGAAAACATCGATGTGTTACAGCTAGCATAATTATGTGCAACGCAGACTGATTCCCCAGACACAAACCAGAGACGATGTGGCGTGGTATTGTTTAGCCTGGTCCCCAGCAGCAGTAAAATAATAGCCTGAAGCCATTTCTGCCGCTCATCAGATCGATCGCGCCTTTCAGTAGCGCCTGTTCCTCAATGTTTCTTGCCTGTTTCACCAAATGCTCCTGGGCCTTAGGTACTTGCAAATTCAAAGTCGATTGTAACTTTCTTTTAGGTACTAGACTCATGCGGCAAGCTTGTGCTATCTGAGCAATAAAGCTTGGGTAGGCATTCGGTGGTGCAAGCCCTGACACTCAGGTCGCGATGTTTTTGAGAGATCCAAGAGAAGCACACATAGCAACATGCAAAGCCATACGAATTGCTATTTCCCATGAAGACGTCGGTAGCGAGGCCTGTGACCAAGACGATTGCCTAAGCTGAACATTCGGGAATACAAGAGCATCCAGACAGTTTTGTTGTGGTCAATCAATGCACTTGTTGGCTCGTTGCCCGTCTGCTTCCACACCTTTCCTGATTCTGCAGCAAAACTGATGTCCGGCAGGCTTTTAATGATGATGTTTTTTTTGACTAAATGATGCAGTGTTAAGCTAACAGTTATGGTCAGGTGCTACCGTATTTGTTTACCTTACCATTAATACCAGAGTTGTTTAAGTGTACTAGACTAAGGAGCAGTCGGCTCTTCTCACCGTCTTTGCTGACAAAGTCTTTTAGATGACGCGGTCGAAGGCTGTCGGGTACACCGCCAAGCTGCTAGGAAAGCTCCGGTTGGCGTTGATGGCATTCATCACAGACGCGGTGATCTCGTGGGTTTGCCCGGCAGAAACGGAAGACGGGGAAAAGTGTAAGTCTTAGAGAGCGCCAGCCTCGTTTGGGCAATGAGCGGCGCTATTATGTCGGTGACCAGAAGAACCCCTGCCGCAGAGGAGAATCGCTGAGGCCGAGCTTTATCTGAGCGAGGCAAACAATGGAAGAGTTGCTGTGCGACGAATTGTTTAGCCGAGTGAATAGCGCTGAAACATATGGCTCAGTTCCAGGTTCATTTTTCACTCGGAATCGGTTAAGGTTCTCGCGTAGTATCGATGTGACGGATCGACGGCGTTTCTTCTGAAATGGTATGCAGAGTACTGCAGTTGGAAAATGGAGTTGCCTCTCTGGAGTTATTTGACTCTTTCCTCGCTGTTGCTGGGCAGACTTGCAAGCTTTAGAAACAGGTGTTCTGGAATTCCCCGAGGTAAACAGGAAACCATCTTCAGTACGATGTCACATGGAATAGCATGAGATCGTTTGAAAGGGCCTCCTTAACAGTCGTAAATGTTTTTGGATCTGATCTACTTAGTCGTGACGGGACAGTAATCGCATTTTTATGATTGCAAGTATTTTTTGAGTGCGTAATGGGGCTGAATTCCTGAGCTGCTCCTTCTGGAGAAGGCGTTAGATCTGGGCACGATCTCCAGATAGACTTGCCAGACCAATTACAGCGACAGTACTTCGGGGGTTGCGTACAATGTTTACTGACGTGATTAGTGAAGCCGATGTGGTCTAGGCTAAAGCAGCAATAGCAATGATTTCACTCAAATAGAGTATGTACAAGATAGTTCATGTTGTTATTAAACATGAATATTTGTTGTCCTGCCGTTCTACCGAGAAAACAAGTGTAAAGATCTTCGTTGCAGTGCAATCAACCGTGTTGTACTTAGCGCATAGCTGCGAACAGAACCGACAAACACACTGAGCATTATAGTCTTCATGAAAGTCCCTACGGGAGCATACGAAGCGATGGAACCCAAGCACGATGTACCTGGTATATACATGTCTGTCATGGCAGGCCATCCCGGCCTACAACCAAGGAAACTTAAAGACGTTGAGCGTTCTTACCTCCGTCGCTGCCTCCGTGACTTTGCGTTGCCACTCTCCCAAGAAATGGTTAAGTGGCTCTGCCACCGGCATACGCAGCCTAAGCCGAAGCATCACCACTATCGGCGCACAGTCCGACAATACATACACGGGGCGGCTTCTCGCCTTGTGTATATATTTGTGCTTTCGTATGGCCCTCCGCGGCTGCTTCAAAAACTCTAGAAAATGTACTGGCGCTTAAATACGCATACGCGACCACTACGTAATCTGTATACTCTTGTCGAATAGAGTCGACAAAATAACGGATTTTACCACAGCTCGTTCTATCTCTGACTGAAACACATGGATTGCATCATGCGTTCCTCGACTTCTCTAAAAGACGCTTTATAACCAATTTGCAGAAGATCTTCTACGGCGTTTTTTCAGACGCTAGACCGCGGTATGAGTTTAAGTCTTGTCTGTCATCGACATGATTGCCCTTAACTAGCACAGAAAACCTGGCGATATGCCAGGCTCCTGGTATTTGTCACTTTGTTTTGATCTCGTTGAAGAAATTGTTTTTCAAGGGCGGCTCGGACGGCACCCAATGCTCATCAAGTGCACCTGGTCTGGTCACGCACTCTTCTTCTATCCCAAAGGGCAGATTCATAGTATCTAATTTTAATGTGAGCGGGCGCTTAATCATTGGAGCCAAAACACCATCTCGCACTGATATAGACGACCGAGAAAATGACGTGTTGCCTGTTCATCGCTGAACAGGTGGTTTGTCCCTCTACGAGGTCGCACAACGTAGGGTGAGGGCTTCCGCTCTGCTCTTTCGAACCGTCGGAAGTCCTCCTGCCGAGCGTATTTACGCTTCTGGTCATAGCATAGCTTTATGTCAGCTCTTCTACTATAAAAGTAATTAAAGTTGCGTCAGGCGAGCAGCAGCGGTAGTGCTTTTGCCCTTGCGAGATAGCAAGTCTAAGAGGGGCAAAGAAGACCACGACAGTGACCGGTCTCCTCCCCCTGACTGCACTTCTCAGAGTTCTCTCTAGCAATTCACAGCAGTTCTCACATCACGGCCCACTTCGAGGCTAAAAACTTAAGGTATAACGGTCTCGTAGTAACAAAGATTGGATCGTCTCGCAGTTTGTTCCGAATATCTACAATATGAATGAATGTTTACAGTTTCTGACCCGGTAGATATTTCTTTCTAACCACCTTAAGGACATGGAGGCTTTGTACTTTATCATCGATAGGTTTGCAAGATAATAGATCCATGGTGCTGCTTCCGTTATGGTTTACATACGTGTTGTGTTTGGGTGCGCTCATTCCAGACCAAATTATTCCATCAAATGGTGCAGCACCTCTCCTTTGTCGTTAGTTGCTCTACCATCATTACGGGCATTGTCGTCGCCACAGACAATGGTTGGCACGGAGAGGTAAAAACTTGAAACATCAGAGCTCACCGAGAGGTGGTCAAGATTTAAGTGAGGTGGAAGATCACAATGTTTACCCTCATAGTTCAGAGGCCTGCACAGAATCTTTCTTCTTTGCACATTACGTCGGCGGTATACGTTTATGAAGGTAAATTGATAATCTGCCAACTGTTCTACCATGGCCTCCCGCAGGTAGAACTGCAAAATGGCAAACTCCTTGCATGTTATCAATGTAGGACAGCTCCTTTTGGTGGTAAGTCTCCGTAAAAAGTGTAATTTCTGATGTATGCATGTCAACTGGTACTAGATCTACTGCTCCTCTAAATCTCTCGCAGCTTCAAAGAAGCAGCCGCAGAGGTTCAGGCGGTCTCCGCGTCAGCACGTCTAGATCTGTTCAGTTACCTCCGGCAAGCCGGAATGCTAAGCACTATGAAGCTTTCCATAATCACTTTCACATAGGAAGCACCACCAGCCCATCGGCGAAACATAATGATTTTGGGCCCAAATTCATGCTTTATGTACTGCGCGTAGTCGACGTAATCCAGCAGTACACAGTACACGGCATCATCACCCTGCGCCCGCAATAGAAATACCGCCTTCAAAAAATGTTCCCATCGGCGAATCAGGTGTGCAGGTTGACAGCTGACGTTTTGGCCTCTAACCGTGCTACCTTTATTTTTTATTTTTAAACAAGGTGTTGGAAATTCTAATGCACATGCGTTACTGACAACTAGAGTGGGGCTCGCAAACTCACTAGAACTGATATCGCCCCCCCCCTTCCCCCCCCGTAGAGCTGTGTTACTCTTAGCGTCCTGAACTTTCCTGGCTTTGCAGATACTTCGTGAATTCCTACTCAATCAGCTGCGCTGCCATTCGGCATATAGAACTTTGTTTTGTCGCTCCTTCTCTCTTTAGCGGTTACAATGCCAGCATTGTCGTCCTCGTATTTCGTTGCCTCTGTGGTAGTCTCCGTTGGTGATTTTGTAGGCGCTGCCACTTCCCTTGCAGCTGGCGTGTTGCCATCCGTCGGCTAATTCGTTTCAAAAGTGTTGTTGTTGTTGCCGCCGCCACAGCTACGGCGGCCGCTGCTGTTAAGTTAGCACCGAAAAGGGTACCTTTGCTGTTCTCTCTAGTTGATACAAACTGACTTCCGCCTTTCGTCAACCCTGCCTTCTTGTTCTTCCTCGCGTTCCGTGTTCTCTCTGTTTTCTACACGCTAACCTCTTCCTCTAGCGTAAAGTTTAAACAGCCCTCGATGGTCTCGGGGGTGCAGGTTGTTGCAGCGACCCTTCGTTAGATCTTCGTGTATGATGCACAGTTTCACTAAATTCCACTGTCATACACATAATCGACTCTTCATCAGGACGCAAGTTAAATTCCTGTGATTCACAGGATCCGGCGACACAAACTGTGTGTTCTCAAGAGGACCTTGGTCTTAATTTCATGGGGGATGCCCCCCACTCCCTGTGAAACACTGTTGAATATTCCTGGTTACAAATAACCAGTTGTTCTGCCGTTTTGGTCAATAGCGAACACATTGCGACATCATGGTAGTAGACGATGCAAACCAAGACTGTAAAAATAAATTTGTTTATACAGAGGAGAAGACTTTGTACGCACTAGCATACGTATATGCTTTCATTATGCTAAGCTTGCGTCGGGTGTCCATACACCCGTTTGCATCCTTATTCATTATAAATATTTTCACTGTCTACTTTTCAACTTGCATACGCTGAAAGTGCTCCTGATTGAGGACCATGGGGTTCTGGGGCTGTTCGCTGCTAAGAAACGTGATTCCTGTTTGCAACCTACTGAGACATTAACGTTTATTAAAATGTAGTAGTTAGGTTCTGCAAAAGTTGTTTCGTAGAAATAAACGTGTGGTGTATTGCATTTGTAGGTATTTTTAATCGCATTTCAAGTGCGAAACACGCAGTACTGTTTGTTTTACAACGGTCGCAAGTCTATCACATAGTTTCGAAATTTAGATTTATTCCCCCAGCGGACGTGTCCGAAGCTGTAAGTGGCTGGATTTCGCATAGAGAGGAATTACGTATGCAAAGTATTCAAAGCAAGACACAGTTCCAGTTTTTGGGCTGCGCAAATGTGCCTTTCTTTCTATTATATACGTAGAGTAGTAGCAAATGAAATGCAACTTTGTAAAAATGTCCTTTCCTCTTCTTCTTCTCTTTGGGTCTTGCATTTTAGCAACTGAATGCCCGATTTAATGAGAGTGCGTGCCATTCCATTTGCTCGATTTAAATGCTATGCTGACTTTAGATGCGTGGACTTGTGCCGGCGCCGCCGCTGCCGCAACAGCAGCAGCACTGCTCGGAGTCGTACCAAAGCGTATACTAAGAGGCTTCTCTAGTATATGGAACTTAGAGGCTGGGCAAACTCACTCGCACTCACTAGAGCCCCGCGAGAAGAGTGCACCAGGATTTCTTTGTTTGTCACGTGTCACGCCACGACAGGGCTCGAGGGGGCCAACGTCCCTCCTACAAACGGATGACTTTGCGAGCTTTCTCGGCCATTTGACGCGGCCACGCCAACTTAGTGGCCAACTGTGGGTGTCGTACAGGTCGTGTCGCGGGAATGTCTGGAATGTCCCGGTGAAACTGCCACTGTTGACGAAACGTCAAGGCCAACGTTTCTGCGTAAATTCCGACGGATCAGCACGGATTGCGTGCTGACGCGTAATGATAATTATGAGACCGAGCACAGACACGGGTAAGATCAGGGTCAACGTTGTCAACTGTTTTAGCCACGTCGGCCGCTTCCGCACTGAATTCTACAAGTTGTATCGAATAATCAGGTAGAAACAGCTTTCCTAACACTACTAATAGTTGTTGGAATCGTAGAGATAATCGCCGCAGTCACGACAACACTAGACCTAGTGATAGCGATTGCGATTGTTCTTCAATGTGCAGATGGGTTCAAACGTTTCACAGGTGTATGGAGGGCCAATAAATCCAGAGTTTTAGCTCGTTTCCATACTATGGCCCTACGAAGCACGCTATTGTTATGACTAGTGCAATATACAACTACGTGTCCTATGCAGGCCAGGCTCCAACGCGAAAACAGTATACCGGGATACAATACAAAATGTGGCCCCACAGTATCTAGCGGGCTAGCAAAAATCTTCTAAGTATTTCATTAATATCTGTTTGTAGCACGCCACACATAAATCCACATCGATTGAATTTAGCAGATTAACCAGTTCCGGTCGGCTCAACTTGTGATTTGAAACCCACCGTTGCAGGACGGTGTCGATAGCATGAAAACCGTCCAGCCTCCAGTCCTAAGTCAGCGGCGCGTGGCCTGAGCCGAACGGGCCACGCGTTTTTATTGTGCCAAGGCCCATTCGAGCCTCTTCTAAATTGCAGCAATTAGCTGGCTGGCAGATTACATATGCTTCAACGACGTGCTTATGCCGACGTCCCGTTTGATGGTCGTTGAGGTGCTGGGGGTGCGGTGACACTCACTGCCACTATACTACCAGAGAACCGTTCGGCCGCCACCCGACTCGAATTGTCCTTATGAGAGAGGCGGGTGGTGCCTGGTTGTGGTTATCTTCACGATTGAGGCAAATGAGACGAATGATGATAGATACCGGCCAAAAATAAGAGCCAAGGGCACTCGTAACCGAACCGCTCGCGCACATATAGTGTAGTGGTGAAATATCAATCAGGACCTAGCCAGAAACAACAAAGTCAATTTACCCTCTTTCAAGAGAATAGCGAAAATGTACAATCAAGCTTAACCCGCCTTCATCTGACTATGAGTACACAATGCGACATACTAGTGCTTACTGAGACGTTGGCTACGGAATTAACTGTAATTTCCGGATATGATAAAATGTTCTGGGCAACATACTGATGTCCTGGGAGAGCAAGCGGTGGCGTTGCTGTGATCTATAACAATAGGCTCAGTAGAATAGAAGTATTATACATAGAGGACAATTGCATTAAGTTTAAAAGAAGGTCCATAAACATAATTGCAATGCATTTTAGTCCCTCAGAAGCTATTTCCTATTGGAAAAGCTAGTGTATTGCTTGGATAAAGCTGACCTTAACAAAACAAATGTGCTTCACGGGAATCTTGACTGTCCCGTGTACAAACCGGACAAAGCTAAAACAAGCGCACTTATCAGGACGTGAGCGTCCCGAAATATGCGCGTGGAATGTGTGTAAGAAGGAAAGCGGCCTTAGTTCTCATTCCTAAACCTGGTGGAACGACAGGCCCATAGGCTTACCGCCCTATCTGTCTACTTGACACGATGCGGAAGGTACTGGAGAACATAATCGTTCGGCGACTCAAGGAATCACTAGAGACCCATAACGGCCCCTCGAACGCTCGCAGGAGACTAGAAGCTTTGTTCTGCTCATCCTACTGGAAGTGCAAAACGCGTTTAACACAGCAAACTGGGGGGTAATCATGGCGGTTCCAGAAAGAGTGCGCGTATCGCCGTACATGTGGAGGGTAATCTCGTCGTACTTAAGTGGTGGATTTGGGAGTTCTACTCTATTCGCGGAACAGCTGCCAGCGACGCATGTGCATTTATAACCTATAAGCAAGTGTGTGGATGGTCTCCACAGCCGAGGAACCGACTTACGTAGCTCCGCAAGAAAGATTTGTGATAGATAAACTTGCCGCAAACGCCGGACATTACAGCATCAAATACAAAGGTCCATAAATGAACAATCTAACCTAGTACAAAAAGCATTT
Source organism: Dermanyssus gallinae (assembly GCA_003439945.1). NCBI lineage: Eukaryota > Metazoa > Arthropoda > Arachnida > Mesostigmata > Dermanyssidae > Dermanyssus > Dermanyssus gallinae. The sequence continues at coordinate 43,062 of QVRM01007008.1, read as the reverse complement.
TCCTCTTCGTTCTACTTGCCTGAGGAAAAAATGTCAGCCTCTTAAGTGTGATACCGAAAGGAACAGGGGTTTCCTTGACACCCCCATCGTTATGTGGCATATCAAAGAAAGGCGTCATTTGCAAAGTTCTATATACATTGATGTCGTGGCAGCTGGAATTTCTCTTAGAAAGTATCAATTGCTTGCCAGAGCAGCAACACGGTTTTAAGCAAAGGAGATCAACGGTGACGGCGTGCGCTGTGCTTAACCGCGTTCAAATGGCACTCCGAGAAAACACGCCGTCTTCGTAGACTTTAAAGCGGCATGCAAAATAGAGCCACGAACTACAATCCTCGATAACTTAGCGTTAGGCAATGTTCCAATGGTAATACTAATGTTATTATAGGAAGTGTAGGTAACCAATAACGATGGGGTAACTGAACATACCCCAATGAATCAATCTACGGGAGGCGCACAAGGCGATAACCTCAGCCCGCTATTGTACTCAATACTGTTAAACGATTTTGCCAGAGGAAATCCAGCGGCGCCTCTTGCCATTGAGTACACTTATATATACCGACGACCTTGTCCTCTAATGCCGGAGTCGATTTCACCTGCAGCAATTGTTTGCATCACTGCAAAAGTGTGTTGATCTTAGCAATCTAGTGATAGCTGTATCAAAAACTAACCAGGCCCTCTGCAGAGTCTCTTCGTACCCACTGGAGCAAGCCTACTGTCCTGTCAAGAGACTCCTTCCGCATAGTAATGCCGCACAATGCCGAACATTAAGGGTGTATATATATATATATATATATATATATATATATATATATATATATATATATATATATATATATACATATACATACATATTTTATCGTATTGAGATCTGGGTCACCATAGTTTATGTACAACTCTCTTAATGGGTTGTACATAAACTATAATGATCTGTAGACAGAACTAATTTGACAATTGTACCTGAAGCCTGCAGAGACGATGCATACAAGGGTGCCGGTTTGATATCTCCTTCTCTAACGAACATCTTATACTCACGACCTGTCTGATGTGGGAGTGGGTATCAAGACACGTAATCGCTTCTGCCTGCAACCCTTGCATTCTAAAATAATGTGCTTTAGATTATATTTTATCGGGGATTACTATAAGCTAGCGACCTACAAATTTGTCTCTTAGTGAGGACATGATTTAATAATTCGCGGTCGCTACAGTATCATTAGAGAAAAGTGTCTTACGGCTGTGCTAGAGACTACCTTCTCTATGCGTATGTCGCGTTATTATGTCTGCTAAGCTGACGTGAATATCGTAGTTTTGGTGAGCAATATTTTGAAAACCTTCTTTAGCGCGCTTACCTAAACTCCCGAATATCATATACAACGGTGTGGTGCAGTTGATTTGCAATCTATATTAATATTCATAGGCACATATCACGTTGGTAGACTCCGTCTTTTAAAACTTGTGCCATATTGTCTGTGAAGATTAGACTGAGACGTCGCAGGATCGACTCGCTCCTTGGAAGTACTACTGGGAGGATCGGTCTTTGGTCTCGATGTCGCAACCACACACCCGTGACTCGTCCCCTGTACTCAGTCTTTAAAATAATAAGACAGTCTTCTGCTGTCGCCTGAAGCTTCACTTCGGGCATTTCCGACGGGCGTTAATTTGCTCAAAACTTTTGCTTTTGGAACAAACGTCATTGCTGCTACTTTTTTGAGGCATAAAATACCGGCAAATACTATTACAACAGATCCATAAAATATCTCTAATTCCTCAGTTATCGCCCTGAGAGTAGTTTAGTTGGTTTCGATCGTTGAGTATACGTGTGAGTAGGCGCCAGAGGGCGTCCCCAATGGGCGTCAGCTTCGGTCTCTTCACGGCCGTTGCAAAATCGACTGTACCACAAATACGCAGTGTTTTAGGGCACTGTTTGATCACCCTAAAAAATTATTAACATTTCTACCACTTAAAAAAATATGATTTGGTTTTTAACACACATGATGCAGATTTATTGCTTCTCAATTTTCGTCTCGTCAAAAATTGCCGAACCTCGTTTTCCTCTTCTTGGATTCAAACTGAAACAATGAAAGCAGTCACCAATCGACGCGTCCTTGGCTGTGTGTAACGCCGCCATAATTCTAGCCCATGGACGACGTTGTTACGCAAACCAATACAGGGCACCTTAATAGGTTAGTCGACCTAGCGGCAAAATTTAAAGTTTCGACACTTTTTGAACAGACCTGGTATAAAGAGAATACACGGTGTGTTCAAAACGTATCGCGACTTTTGAATTTTCGCGGGTTACGTATATTCGAATTTCGATTTTTTGTGGCGTTATGTTGGTACTCATGTCTCTCACTTATGCCGACAAGCTCGGCCATTTTGAATGTTCACTTAATTGTTGACAGCTGCTTTGCTTGCACGTGTTTTGGATCGTCTTCGATTTTTACCTATTCAAAAAAATAGATCAAAGAACCTGTATCAAATTTGTGTGAAAAACGAAATTAAGTGCGCGGATGCATTCCGAATGTTGACTGTGGCATACGGAGAAGCTACCTTGGACCGAAGCAACGTTTATCGGTGGTACAAAATGTTCTCAGAAGGCCGAGAAGATGTGAACGACGAAGAGCGTGCCGGACGCCCGAGCACTTCAACAACAGACGAAAAAATTAATGAAGTGGAGAAAGTGGTATTGGCCAATCGTCGAATCACCGTTAGAGAAGTTGCTGAGGACCTAAACATATCGATTGGCTCGTGCCATTCGATTTTTATCAATGATTTGGGCATGAGACGGGTCGCCGCGAAATTCGTACCAAAATTGCTCAATTGCGACCAAAAACAGCATCGCATGAACATTGCTAATGAGATGTTGGACTCTGTCCGCGACGACCCAAATTTGCTCCAGAGGGTCATAACTGGTGACGAATCGTGGGTTTATGGTTATGACGTGGAAACCAAAGCTCAATCATCTCAATGGAAGCTGCCGCACGAACCAAGACCGAAAAAAGCGCGCCAAGTTCGGTCGAATGTGAAAGTTTTGCTGACAGTTTTCTTCGATTGCAGGGGCGTGGTGCATCATGAGTTCTTGCCACAGGGTAGAACGGTCAATAAGGAATATTACCTGCAAGTTATGCGCAATTTGCGCGAAGCAATCCGCCAGAAACGCCCGGATTTGTGGAAGAACAAAAATTGGCTTTTGCACCACGATAACGCCCCTGCTCACACATCGTTGCTTGTGCGCGAGTTTTTGGCCAAAAACAACACATTAATGATGCCGCAGCCACCGTATTCCCCAGATCTGGCCCCCTGTGACTTTTTCTTGTTCCCTAAACTGAAGAGGCCCATGAAAGGACGACGTTACGCTACGCTTGACGAGATAAAGACGGCATCGAAGGAGGAGCTGAACAAGATTAAAAAAAAAAAAAATTTTGAAGTGCTTTGAAGATTGGAAAAACCGTTGGCACAAGTGTATAATATCTCATGGGGATTACTTTGAAGGGGACAAAATAGATATTCATGAATAAATGAATAATTTTTGAAAAAACACAAAAGTCGCGATACGTTTTGAACACCATGTATATCAATCAGATTGTTAATTCACAACTTAACTGATATAAATTATCGCAATTGTTCATACAATGTCGTTACATCTCCTTGCTTTATTTTGCGGTGGCCGCAAATTAAGGCCAAATTATTAATTAGATAAAAATTGTGTTAAGTTTCGTGCAGAATCATCATAGGAGACATAAAAGCCCAATGTTCTCTGCCGCTGAGACTATTAGCCTTGTTAGATTGGGTGTTGCACTGAAAATGAAGACTCCTGGTAGCGTAAAAGTATATATATATATATATATATATATATATATATATATATATATATATATATATATATATATATATATATATATATATAAAGATCAGAAGCCTTAGTTTAATCTAGGGCTTCTGGTCTGATAGCTTATATATATATGTATATATATATAAGAAGATGGAAGAGTGTCGAAGATGGCAGAGAAGGAAATCAACAGAACCCGTCATCCTGCAAAACATAAACAATAGGATTGACTCCATCAACTAGAAGATTATTCTAAACGCTTGAGAATCTCATCGAAGACACCTCTCGTACGATGGATTTCTAGATACCAAATATTTAAATAGCACCTGGACTCTAGACTCAAGCCCAGATCTTAGAGCGTGGACCAATAGAACGCACAAAAAACTAACATACTACATGATGCAGATGCTGACTAGCCACGGAAAGGCTAGGGGTTTCCCAAGACTTGGTTGCCATATGCCTGTATTTCCCTATAAGCACAAAAGGCAGACGCTGTTTTTTCACAGGGGACAGGAATAAACATGCGTAACGCACACCTTTTAACGCATGGAGAGTACCACACTACCCTTTGGTCTGGGTAGTGTGGTACTCTCCATGCGTTGCCGCCTCTCATCCATCATCTTTGTCTTCGCTCTTATAACGATATCCACAAAATCCGAGCCCGCATCGCAGCTTTTTCTCGAGCTGGGCATCCCTGAGGGTATATCTCCGGTCGTATTGCACATCTAGTCGTGAACCTCGTCGGGTCGTCTGCCTCGTGGTCTCAAGAGCTCTGCATACAAAGACGTGTGATCCACGCCGTCGGTCACGCCGGCGTCGCACAAGACACATATGTCTACCTCAATCTACCCGATCTTCACCATGTAGGTCTGAAAGTTGCCATGACCGGTGAGAACTTGGGTTAGGTAGCACGTCGTTTCCGCGTACTCGCATCGGTACCATTTCATGAGATTTGGGATTAATGACCTCGTCCACGACCCTAGTGCCTCTCGCTTAGCTCCAGTCCATTATTGATGCAGTGGGTATACGTGTGTAAGTTGGAGGGAGTCAGCGGCCGTAGTGCATTCTAACCGTGCAATGTAGCCAAGAATATTTTATCTGGGTCGAGACGCGAGGCACGTCGAAGGACGGAGTGTATATGATTATCATGTGACGACAGTGACTTACAAACCTTGAGTACATGCCATTCACAGACGCCATGGCAGAACTTCGGCCAATCAATTATGTTAAGGTGGCTAGCAATTTCGTGCGAGTCTATATGTTTGTTGTCCAACTTCTCTGAACAAATCAATTTTTCACAAGAATTAACCACAAGCAAGAAGCTTACAGCTTGTGACTAGATGCGACAAAATTAGGTGCTACAGAGAGGTTTTCAATCATGTCTGTTATGATCAGTAGTATGTATGGGGTCAAGTATTGCTTTAGCATCATATGTTAACATCACTTAAGTTGAAAAGACTATTAAAGTACCAACAGTTTTCAAAGAGGGACTATTTGGTATCGGAATCCGACCATCCGGCAGTTGACCAATCAACCTTAGGCAGATACGTAGTCAACAACAAGTATAACCATGGAGTCAGTAGTGCAGCAATAGTTACTTGTCTTGCATACATCGCAAATGCGGTCAGGTCGAGCAGCAGAGCTTCCTGAATTTGTAACATAACAACAAAAGACAAGAGGTTTGTGTTGACTTGGGTTTCGGAGTATTTTGAGTCTTCATGGCATCCAATGCTTCCGGTTTTCCACAGAGCGCGGGTTCAGAAAAAGTCAGTTGAAATTTCCGGCATTTCCTATTCTGCACATCCCCCCTAGTTTGGGGCAGTTCGAGGTGAAACCAGAGACGGCGATACGATAGGCGAGCCGACAACTGCCAGATCAGCAATTTTGAGAGCACTCTCTCCGGTGATAGGCAACCAAGGATGGCTTTGATCACCGTGCCAGCCGACCCAGGGTTAGACATGAGTTAGACATTTTCATTCTATTCGCCAACAATCAGATAAAACGACGAATATGATTCATGCTGGGTGCGTAATCGCCAGGCAGACAGTGAGCTAGCTACCTTACATTGGCTACATTGTAGAGATCCGAAGCAGCGTGGATGCGCGTTATACGAGAACTAAAAACGCGTTTCTTGATTCTGTCGCAACTAAAAGAGCAAAGCCGACGTTTGACGCAGCTACGCCATTCCTCGCAATGGCGTGCTAGGCGAGCTGTGCGCCAGACAAGCGAATGGTTAACAACTACCACACTGGCAGTCTCAAGCTGTTGAATGATGCCTTCGTAGGCTGTTTGATCTTACGTGATAGTACTTATGAATCAGACCATTGCGTATAAAAACTCTAAGAACGTGATAGTCAACACGACGCTGGTACTCCGCGACACTTGGGAGTACGACTCGGTCACGCGTCCTGTTGCATTTTCTCAAGACTCTTTTTAAAAACTTGCTCTGAACACACTGCTGCATACACAAATCCTTGTCGTAAAAGAGTACCCACACGTGACCGCAGTACGACCATTGTGGCACGATTACGGTTACATAAAGGCATAGGTATTTGGAGCCATCTTCTACTTGATGAGAATATTCTCAGTATAAGATTGCTCAGTCGAGAAGCAGCTTTTGCTGAATCCGCAAAGGGTGTCTGAAATTTCATATGCCTATCGAACGTAATCCCCTTGTAGGATGTTACCTCGGGTGTAGGATAATTCTTTACATGACACGTGAATTTGTCCGGAGCTGTTTTTAGGGCCACGCACTTCAAAACTGAGATCACGACATCATTTAGCTCACCCCAGGTCGCTATATTATGAATGGGTGCTTGAATCTGCAGGCGATTCTCGTTTCCTCTGATCTGAGCATATATTTTTAGATACCCGCATACATGTTGTATGATGCGTTTAGGTTGTGCAGACATCCACCCAAGTTATTAGCGAAGATTATATACATTAGTGGGCCTAAGCAGGAAACTTGAGGAACCCCAGAAAGACATGGAGAGCGCTCCGAGACCGAGTCACCAGCTTTTACGGCGGAGGTGCAATGCATTAGATGTGAGTGACACCAAGCCAGGATCCGGGAGACAATTCCAAGCGCTGCTATTTTAGATAAAATAATCTTATTGTTTAAGGGGGTACCAAAATAGAAGTAGTTGTTATTGGCGCCAAGCAAGCAGATGACGTGTTGTTTAAGCAAGAGACTGGAGAACTCGCAACTTGTCGCCGTACGGTTGTGGAGGTAGTGAACACTAGAACACTGTAATTAAGGTTGTTCAAGCTCGCGTTCTTTCTTTTCTCACCTTATACTTATTGTAACAGTAATACTTTGCGTGTTACAAGAGCGATTCAATTATACATCATCTAAAAATAAGTCTCTGCTGTTTACTGCTTGTCCATAGGTGTATACTTTCGTTACATGTATAGTCGTCAGTATGAAATACAGTTCGTAATGGTTTAACAGCCAGAGCCAGGGCATAATAGTAATCCTGTTTCCAGGGGGGAGGAGCGTTTCCCAAACCGTAATCCATAAAAATTAGCCTTATGTTCATCTGCATTGCATAGGAGTGTGCAAGTGAGAAGGTACGCAACGACACCATCGGTATAATTAAATTTTTTATTAAACAAATGGTCACTGTGTCACCAGCCAAAGGAGTCCCAGTTTCTAAAAATCCCGTAGCTGTGATAAGAGCCTGTCCGGACTGTATATCCGGGCTGTAGGGCGAATGCCAAAAAAGCTGCCCAGAAGTGTGATGTTGCAGTGCTGGCCTTATACGCATCTCGTCGTGTGCTGAGTTTCTTCCACTATTTATAGTAACCCAACCTGCCATGCGCTGTCGTTGCCGTTGTTCTAACGCAGGTTCCCATGATCGCACTGTGACACGCCAAATTCGGCCGTGATTGCCGTGTTGGCCTAGCCAGGTATCGGGTTATTACTAAACCACTCCCGGCATTCACTGAAACGGACACTCCACTATCTCACTGATTTGTCGGTTACCCAGACAAGCCAAATCCCACGTGTACGGCCATCCGATGAATATCTTCCGCAGTCTGATAGCACCTTGCTGCTCCTTAATTGTCAAACTTTGTAATGAAGATATTATGATGTGCTCACGCGCACTCTTACGCAAGTTGGACGGGACACAAAAATATCGGTTTCTTTCTTCCCTGATGTGCATAAATACACCAGACACTCAATTCACGTCCTTAGATGTCTCACTACGTTATCCTAAAGCAGCATATTCAAATTGCAACCGGTTTGGTTGGTACGACATTTCGTACCTCTTCATTTGAACACCTATTTCAAAGGAAATCAGAGAAATGCGAATTTGAAGTTCACCCTGGGGTTTTAGAGCTGATCAGCAGCGCAGAATAAGCAAGTTTAATGTTGATAACAACAATGTCGAGGCGGTCACCTAGGCTGTGGCGTAGAATTGGTATATGGTTGCTTGGAAGATATAATAATAACATATAATCGGCAATAAAACCGCCTAATAAATCCAAGAAAGTTTGTGGCAAACCAAACTCTCCTTGGACCACTATAAAAAAATGTGTCTTATATTGTCTTATTTTGCGTGCCTACTGAATTTAAAGCTATTTTTTTTAGATTTGTTCTACTTAATGGGCTACATGCTTGCCCCTTCCGTGCGGCTCTTTCGCGGGATCGCTTTGCTCTTTTGCCTTCACGGATAGACGCTCGAAATCTACGCTATACATGGCATTAAGCCAGATCATGTGCGCAGTAATTTAACCACTTAGTGTGTAGTCATTTAACTCGCTTAGCTTGGATTGTGCGCCGAAGAACAGGCATGTGGCACTTCCCCCGTATTGCATTGGACACCAAAGGTCATGCATGATTTTTAAATCCGAGAAAGAGAAAGATGTGAGAGATCTAAAAGGACGAACTACGTACGGGGATACATAAACGCTTATCAAAAGCGCAGCTTAAAAGACAAATAAATACCGGTTTGCAAAGGTGCATTACGTTTTAACATGACATGTGTGATTCGGTCACATCATCTACTGTCGTAACGCGCAACCGGCTCAAATCTTTTCGCCAGAGATGAGAGTTTGACGAATCGTGATGATTGTACTATGTATTCGTTTTTTTCCTTGACATTTAAGCGGTATCTTCTCAATGCCACGACGTTCTGTCTTGGTAATGAGTCCTAAGGTATCCTGGTGGCCTTTGAAGAGTTCAGAGGACAGGTACGATTAAAGTGCGAAGATTTTTTTAAGCATTTTGTTGTCTGCTCTAGCCCTATTAGTAATGTTTTTTTTTTATCAACAACAAACTATTTTTTTTATATACCTTTAGTACATAATCTCTCTATGCCTCTACGCTCGCAATGGACACGGAAGCCGAAGGCATGAAAAATTGCTAAATTGAGTATAATCTACGCTCAACAGCTAGATTGTTAATTGGGTTCTGCCTCTATGAGATTTGACGCTAATACGCCCGTTTATAGATATGTTTTTCTCTACAACGCGTGGAAGACTGAGGCTGGTTTGAAAGTAATGCTAACCTGTGTAAACATTCATTGCACTTAGCTTGGCATATCCGACTGGTAGCAAAATGATACACATGCCGGCTTAGACTGGAATATAACAAAATGCGTCGTGGTATCACATTTTACTACCCGCTTAGGAATAATGCCGAATCACGTTTACATCCTGTCCTATTACTAAATGTGTACAGTAGCAACGTAAATGTTTACACCTGACATTTTCAGTTTCTACGTTCGCTCATTAGAACCACGCCTTATATTATAAGCAGGTGTGCTTCACTTGTGTGTGTGTGCGTTGAGAGGCATACTATTTATACATCTTGGTTCATGACTTTCTGCTAAAGGTTGTTAGAATAGCGCTCACAGAACAAAACAAATCTAGTTTGTGTCGGACAGACATGCGAGAAACAGGAACGGTATCGAAATTGAGACCGAAACGTGTCATTGTTCGAGCGCTGCTTGTCTGGCTGCCCCTAAAACCCGTTTATTTCACATGATATATATATATATATATATATATATATATATATATATATATATATATATATATATAAAACCATTTATTTAATGTAATCAGCCATTAACGGTGGGAACATGACAAATGGCTTCATGGCGCGGAGTTATGCGCCCACCCTTTGGCGCGCTTTTTGGCCCTATCAGCGTCTGTGGCGCATCCCGCGATGAGGTCGTTAACACCTTGCACACATAAAGTTGCCGACCAATCTCTCTGGCGCCCAGCTTCGGCGGACTCGTGGGCGCACAGAGCAACAACAAGCTTCTAGGTCTGCAAGAGCGAATCGAGAAGGGATCTAGTCTGTTGCTTAGACCTGTGGAGGAAAACTATCTGGGCTACTCGAATTGGACAATAGCATTAGGCAACCCTACACCCTCCCCCCAAGAACGGGGAATAGAGCTTGTTGGCGTGCATCTGCCGATAGGCAGATTTTCAAGCACCTCCACTGTAGACAGCATGCTGTCACTAAGTCGCTCAGGGAGTCCTAAAGCAAGCGAGCAGACTGCATCTCAGAACAGATTATTAACACGTAGGTCCAAAAATGAGGATCTCAGAAAAAAGGCATCGTCAAGATTCTACCAAGTGTGTGCGTGACATCGCATGTTCTAGCTTTTGCAGCCTCTCCCTAGGGCAGCCGAAACTCCCTGCGGGAATAGGGAAACGCCTAGCAAGTTTAGATTCGTGCCGACAGTCTTGCACTCTGGAAGAGCCTCCAGCACTTCGGAGTCAGTAGCACCTCCTACGGCATATACCACTTGACAGGGGTAAGGGCGGGCCACTCCGCTCCGCGAACTTATTAGCTCTGTGGATGTCCCCTAGGACTAGGAGAGTCGACTAACTGTTTGATAGACATGCAGGCCAAGGGGGAGGGGCAATGTGCCGCCTAGTTTGGCAATGGTGCACCCTAGTTTGCGACATTACGGTATAACGCAGCAGAAGGAGAAAGATGGCTTCTTATAAGCTAGTTCTACCTGATGGATAATGCTTAGGCCATAAGCTTTGACCGCACTCAACAGGTGTTACCTCCAAATAGTGTTGAAAGCGTTCCTGAGGTCAAGCTTGACCACAAGAGTGACTCCAGAAAGGACCGAGTCCAATGTACCGCAGCTTTGCTTCATCCCGCTTTCGTAAACGTGAGCTAATGCTACCGAGAGCAAATGAGACGTCTGCTCAAAAATGCAGACTTTTTCTCAAAAATGCAGATATTTGCCGCCAGCCTCTGGATTGCGGATGAGCATGCAATCGGCCATCCTTCTTCTTGAGAGCAAAGCGCCAGGGCAGCCACACGCCGGTTTGTGGTAGCCTCTAGGGTGGGGGACAATAGGTCTTGTGAGCGCCGTGGTCTGATGAAATCGAGGCCTGCTGCTAAGCTACGCAAAAACGTTTTTATAGCAGCCTGAACGTTCTCGCCTCATACGGTTAATGGTAAGGACACGTCAGAAGAGCTAGGCCAAGACAGAAGTAAGGGCGCGGGAAGGGCTTATGCAGCAGCGAAGCCGTCTCGTGTCTTCTAAAATTGAGACCCTCGCCGCCGAAGAGACGTTGCCTTCCAAGAGCTTGCTGATAGCCAGCCAGATGGTATTGACCGTATGCTGCCGGGGGCGTTGGTTTGAGGCAGGGCTACAACTGTGCTCAAACCGTCTCTCACAAGTTAGGTCGCAGAGGTTCTTCCGAACGATCACCGCCAATAAGCGGTCATTTTCCCCACTATCGGGGAGGCGGAGGTCTACGGGCGCGATACAGAACAGGGAAAACCAGGCAGTGTTGTTGTTGTTATTATCTGCGACTGAGCACAAGACCTTAGTGAACTCTTTGGCTACCTGTCTGTGTACTGACTTCAGCAAGATGCGGACCAAGTGCCAGCGGCGAGTGACATCTTAGATAACTCTGACTAACTAATCCAAGGTAAACCGAGAGTTCGAGGGCTCTGACTCGTCGTCAATGTTAGGGCACCCCCTCCGTGCTTGATCGGTTTGCGTTCCTCTCGTGTAAATAAAAGTCCGCAAGTTAGGCAGGGGACCCTGTTGGCGATCTGTAGCTGCGTTTCTTCTTCTGAAGTTTCGGTTTAAGTCTTCGCTTGGATAGAATGACCTGCGGATCAACTCCCGCTGCTAGCACTCCCTCTGACTACTGTAGCGTAGGCGGGTTCTGAACCTCGGGCGACGAACGCTCTTGGACAAAAGCTGGGAGAGAACAGACAGCTTTACCAATGACCGCCTCAGGGTAATCCGCCTTAACCTGCTGGAGTATGCGTCCCTCGAGCGTAAATCTGCTTTTCTGGCGCAGGTAAGCTAGTTGCGGGCATAAGGCAGATCCTGCCCGGTGAGGTCCCTGGCAGTTTACCTATCTCAAAACATTACGACAGGAATCAGCGGTATGATCCCGGCTTTAGAATAACCGGGCGAGATCTATGGCCGAGAAAAGCGGACGCCGGTGGCTGGAAGTAAAACTAAGGATTACCTTCGTCAGCGGCACCCTCTCGCCTGGGTGCGAACGATGTAGCTGACGCGCTTGGGTAACTCCTTGTGTCGCCAGTTCGCGGCCAATCTCGCCTCCGGTGAACATTGGGCTGACTCTCTCAATCCTTTCAGCGAAGTGAAGACCGGGCAAGCAGCTGATACGGGGCACAAGGAAGCAAATTTAAACTCTGTAAGTATTTTACTTAATATGCAATTGACTGGGAATTAAGTAAAATACTTAGCGTACTCACAGCGTAGATCTTCCTGAAGATAGTAAGCATGTAACCTTCAAAAGATAATATATTATCCGTCTGCGAACGATAAACTTGAACAAACTGATGGTCCCTGCTTCGATGTCCCACATTGAAGCTGTCTGTGTGAAGTGGTGGCCTTCTTCTTCCGCGAAGCCATGTTGATGAATGCCTCGGACTCCACTACCCTGCGCGGCCCGCTTGTTGTCTCTGCTATATCAGATTGCCTGCACCGCTTGCAGCCAGCGCGATCATGTGATAACACATCACTGCCGTCGTCGTTGCCGATGGCAGTGCACTCCATCTCATTTTCGGACATAGCCGATGCGGCCATTTTGCCGTAATGCCGTTTGCCTTAGTCGTATTGTTCTCAACACTGGCGGGGACGCCGTTAGTAGTAGTTGATATGTCCAGCAAATCAGGTGACTTCTTTCGACTGAAAATCACCAACTTCAGCATGCTTATATTGACAGCGACAAGCGTCAAAACACAAAGTACACAACTGCCAAATAGTGTAATCAGTATGCACGCATTCGACAATACAATTATCACCACACAATTCAAGGCCAAACCTACTAAAACAATCAATTTTATGGGAACCAACGGAACCACAACTGCACTCTGCCGAATCGAACAGGCAAAGAACTCTTCTCTTATACCATGGTATAGTGATACGTTACCAAAAAAACAAATGTATCACAATGCCGCGCTACTCTGGCATCGTTGTCCGTGAGCATCGAAATTATGGAAAACCTTTTTTGTTTCTATGATACACTGTTATTACTTTTAATTTGCCCCCGCTTATTAAATCCCTATACTTCCTATTTCCTATACCATACAATTGGCTATGTACAGAGGCTTATCATATCCAAGAAAATAATAATGTATGTAGATCTTCAGAAAGTTATCATCTGAGGTCAACGGAAGTGTTATTCAAATAACGTTACATATAACCCTGCAATAATATAGGTGGAATTATCAGACGTAAACAGCAGCTGGGAAATGTCGTATAATGTAAATATGTACCCTAAAGTTGACTACTAAGCCTTACGAATTTAATATTTAGATGTAGATATCGTTGAAGTATAAAAAAAGCTTGAGACATATATGAGCATAATAAAGTGAAACACACACAGATATATATATATATATATATATATATATATATATATATATATATGAGCTAAATGCTTAAGGCAGTTAATATGAACCTCACAAAAGGCTTCCATTAAAAATAAAAGGAATCTGCCTATAGTTGAACACATGAAACTGCTCGTGTGACATCCAGTACTACGCCATCCACATAAAAAAATTAAAGTTCATGTCTAGATACCCGTCGTTTAAACAGGAAAGCTAGGTCGGTTAATTAATTTTAAGAAGTTTTTTTTTGTATTTGTTTTTTTTACATGAACATTGTTAATATATACTATATATGTGGATATGGTTTTAGGGTTTAAAGCGCGAAGAACGGGATAATCAAATCGAACGCTCTAGGGAGGGCAATCGAAAACAGAGCAGCGGAGAAAATCACAGGACGTCGGACAGCAGCGGGGGCAGCCCACCAATTAGTGTAACCTTTCCCAGACGTCCTTCCTTAATTGTCCGGTATTGGACCCGGGTCGGCTTGGCAGAACTGACGGTGAAATCGGAGAAGTAAGAAGAAAGCCGGGCAAAGAGAAGAGGGGCTTACGAACGTCGACGTAGGGTGACAACAGCGACGAGGGGGCGACCGAGACAACAAGCAGAAATCGCACACAGAACGCACTGATGCTTGCTTGCTTAGTTAATACATGTATATCGATGGACCACAGCCTGTATCGTGTGTCATAAACCTTGCTTCAGCTGCCCTGCACAATCAGTGACAGGGGAACTGCTGCGCGCCCCTTTAATAGCAGCAGCAGCAGCACAGCGGTGCAGAGCATTTGTAAGACTGCGCAGAGCCAGAACTCAAAATGATGATCGTCGGCAAACAGTGGAGAACGGGAACTTCGATACTCGACGCCGACACGCGCCATGTCAAACGAAAGTTGTCTCTGATGTCTTCTCTGTTGGCGACGTTCAGGCTGTTGTGCAAACTCGCTTCGAGTTCAGGCCTAGTTGAAATTAACAAAATTATTTTAATAGTAATGTTCTTTAATTAGTGGGAAATGTTGCTTTAATAAATGAGATAAACAATGACAAATTAAATGAAACGTAAATGAAATAAACGTGTGCACATGTTGTGGTGGCTCCGAACTCTTTCCGTTCCGTAGGACGAATGCGCAATGCCTGGAACAACTAACTAATTTTCTGTACGAACTCAGAGTAGAAAACTAAGACGGCCTATTATGAAGCAGAGACCATTCAAAGTATCTATATGCCGCTATTTTAATTGATTAATGTCTTATTTGCTTGAAAAGTGCGTGTGCATACTACAAATTTCTCTTTTTTTCCGCATACCCGACAAAATGTTGTTTCTTACTCTTCCTACTTTGCCGGCTGAGCCCTCGTGTCTAACATATCTGCTTTCGCATCGACTAGATTTCGCGGCATGCCAGCGGCATATCTGTATTCATACCGTGATGGATGTAGTGCAACTCCTAGCGCTCCTTGAACCCCTTCTACAGTTCTTGCTGCTCTGGAGAGCTCTGTTTCCCAGCATTCATAACCGACTGTTCCATGTCGTCTCACTAGTGATTATAAATAAAGGTGGCAGCGGCATTTGTTTGACACAGCAGTACAAGTCGTAGTGTTCCGGGTAAATGTGGATTGTTTAAGTGTGTAAATATGACTGCAGCGTACTTTTCTACTTCCACTAATTACGGTGTTGAATCTATATGCCGTCCAGCACGTCGTAGAGGATTGTCTATGGCCACTACTTTGCGTTCGGTTGGCACCGCTAAAAAAAGAGCCCCCTGCGCAATATTGGCGTTGTGGTGTAGCGGTCAAACAGTGGTCTACCGTGTGGCAATCGCAGGTTCGAAACCGACAACTCGTTTCATTTTAAAAGCGTATATATTTGAACTTGACGTGTCTTATAGCTCTCCAGTCTGCCGGAATACTGCAGAAGATTGAATATTTCGAGCAGCAGAGTGAGTCACTGTTAGCGGTTGATAGCTTCGAGGTAGGCCGTGATGTGGATACTTATTGTGAATTTTTAGAGAGAACGACAGTAGTTTTATTAGGATTGCAATCTTGCCAACCGTGGGGTGCTTAGGCTTTTGCGCCATTAGAATAAAGGTACCACCGCAGCTGCTAGCTAGACGCAAGCTTGACTACTTCAACAGTAGAAAAGCTTTCTTAAATCTATTCTATGACCACAAGCGTGAATACGCTATGCGGGAAGATCCGACTGCTCAAAAGAGCAGAACGGAAGCCCTCAGCCTTCGTTGTGCCACCGTCCTGGTTAAGTCATTCTGACTCGCAGGAGCTGGTGGCTCTCGCGACCAAAGCAAAATGTGGGAACCCGCAAGAGAACCCACTGTTCAGTTTAGAAGATGAGATCGACTGGCTGCCAAAGACTTTATACGTTGCGGCAGGCAATCCCTGGAATTCGTCGATTTATTTCGGAATATAATACAATACAAAGTCTCCTTTATTGAAAAAGGGGTGTCAAAATCACATTGTAGTCTTTACACTCATGGGCATGTCGCGAAACTCTCCATGCAAACGCGTTATTCACCACTTCGACATTAGCAACTTCCGGTGGAGTAATTGATACATCACTACGAAGATTTTTTGGACGTAATGTGAAAAAGGAATAAATGTATTACTCCGGATCAGTTGTTTAAAAAGTCTCACGTCAACTTGCATTTGGTACTCGCTCACGGTTGGGAGCACGAGGCTCTCGCGTCTTACATTGCAGCGCCATGCGACTCGTTTGACAAATTTATCCTGCACTCGCTGGAGCAGTTCTACATCTTTTCTACAAAAAGCGCCCACACGTGTGAACAGTATGTCCACTTTCGTACAACAAGCGTATTATACAGTTTTTGGGTCATGCCCGATAAACGCTCTAAAAATGTGATTGCACAGCCGAGACGCAGATTTTACAACTTTGGCGATATGAGAAGTATACTTCATTTGGCAATCAAATGTAACACCTATTTCCTTGTATATTGACACTTCAGGTATACTATGGCCGTTCGAAAAATATGAAGTGTCGTCCTTGACTGTCTTCAGCACGGCGCATTTAGAAGTGGATATTTCCATTCTATTCAAGTGGGCCCATAGTAGCACGGCATCATATGATTTCTGTATCTCGGCAAAAATTGCATAAAAGAGCGGCCCTAGGCAGGAACCCTGCGGGACTCCAGACGGACATGGAGCAGTACCAGATATAGCACCTTTTATCTTGACCCTAAAGCTCCTGCCAGTGAGATAGGCTCGGCACCAATTTTGAACCCTAGGTCCGATGTCTAGCGATTCCATAGTGCTTAATAACATTTGGTAATTAACCCTATCAAAATCACCCACCGCGATGGGAAAATAAAGTTGAACAAGTCCGACGAGAAATTCAAGACCTGGATATTTTCAGTGCCTCTAACCTCTGGTCTTGTCTTGCATGTGACAATCGCACACGTCTATGCCAGATATATAGATCATATGCCGAGAGCATCTGACAGCTGCAAAAGTGTAACTAATATATGCATACTCAATATGAGTGAAATCCATGTGATGAGATAGGTGTGTTTATAACTGTTTTAACGTGACCTTATATTATACTTATTTGGCGAGATAAATAAAGTCATAATCGTGCGTACCTCCTTTAAACTTGTTTTCTTTGCAAGTGCTATCCGCCACTGAGTGTTGCATTTACCCTACATTAGTGCCCCATTATCCCACTCTCCTATTACATTTTGTTGTTACCCCCCATTGCATATTTAACCCCTTTATCTTCATAACTCATCATCCGTAATTTAATGACCCAATTCTACCACTACATCTCAGCATACTTTGGACTTCCCTTTTTACATTCTGCGTTTTCCAAGAAACCTTCTGCTTCAACTGAAAGGCCACTCTATTGAAAACCAAATATATCCCCTCTAAATTTCGTCGTATTCCCTTTATAAGCGCGAGCTATGCAGTATAACAGCGTTTGAAAATGTCAGCCCTAGCACATAAATAGCTTTTTTTTTAAAATAACTGTCCCTTGTAACCAAAAATCTATTAAATCCCCACAAACATAAACATCTCATCAAAGTCCTTCCCCAGGCTGCTTCCATTACTCATAACATTTCTTCCTCTCGCAAAACCTCTTTCTTCGAAAATATAGCTACTCCTAATAGTTCATAGATTCATAGTTATGTGGCATTTCTCTGACACAGTGAGGGTGAAGTCTCACTTTTATAGCGTCTCATCGCCTGTGCTCTTTCATCTAGAGAGGGTTTCCGCATTGAGGACTCAATGCGTAGGCTCTTTAGAGGGCCTAGTTCAACTGTCTCCCTATCCCCCGTTTTTCTCGGCTCCTTGTCGCGACCTGCTCTGCCGGGGCGTTGACTTCTTTTTCCTTCTGTCCTGCTCTAGGGTTATCTTCAGCTTCATGATGGAATCAAGTGCTGCCCGTTCTTTCCTCCACCCCTCTTCCAAGGCTATCATATGCGGCGCCACAACCTCCCTTAGACCTCGCACCGCTGGAGTGGTGGCAGCTCTGGCTCATCGCATGACTGCACAGCAATAGATTTTGTGCTTCGTAGTGCCTAGTATGTACGTGGCTACGTGTCGGCGTAGGCCAAGGTCTCTACGTACACGGGTATCTTCGATTTCTAGAAGGCTGTCATATGCTATGTTCTATTGAACTTAAACTGGAGACATTCGTGCGGTAATACTGCATGTCCTTCTCTCCGTCTCAAGGCCACTCTCGATAAGGCATGATGAGATTACCCTTCACTTGTATAGAGATAGGCCTTTTGTCTTAACGACCTGATTGGTCTTTAGTTCTTTGTTGAGCTGCAGTACAATCATGTTCCCCGGTACATTTCCCACGTGGCGATAGGGTCCACGGGCTAATACGCTAATCATGGTTGTTTTCTACCGGGGTGTCGCTAGTTCAATTCCCGTTGTTGATCGAATTTTGTTTAAGTTATGCATATTGAGAATATATGATAAAGCCGGCAAGCCCGTAGGTGGCGGATGAATGATAAAATTAAAAAGAACAAAACTTTTCTCATTATGTCAAAGAGACAGATAGGACTCCATAGGACAGATAGGACAAACAGTTTAGCTGCTTCGGGGGGAATTTTGCCCCTACCTAATCATTGAGTTGTTTCCACGCGTTCGTCCTGCTTCTAATAATAAATAGCCTGAATGGCGCGCCGGCTGCTCAGTACCCCTCTAAAGAGCCTTCATTCTGATTGAAGCCTCCGCCAAAAGGCTGTCGTCTCCTTTTATGTATACAAAAGCGGGCGCGGTGTGTATCCAGTTACCTTGTGCGCGTGCTTTCCGGGCTTCCCCAATGTCCGAATTTTACCATTGCCCCTCGGATGACGTCTTATCCCTTGGTGTGTAGCGATCTCGCTGCTTGCCGCCGTCTGTTTGACCGAGGCGCCCTACTCCCGTGGTCCCTGGAAGGTCCCAAGGTCCCCGTCATCTTCTCGTCGCTCTGCACCCTCCAGGTATTGGTCACGAAGAGGGCGGCTTTGTCAACCATAAAGAGATCTATGTAAGACTCCCTTGTAAACGTTGGGGCCTCCCTATCGTGTACGACCGCCAGGCCAAACTCCACCAGATTCCCCAAGACTTCTGTTTAGTGACAAGTAGCAGCTGTATATGACTCCAACCCCTTTCGCCTCTACCGACGCAAACTTCATTTCCCTCCTTCCACTTGCAATACTGTGCTCCAGACTGTCCAGCACGCCGCTGCGTCCAGCTCCGCATCGACGCATAATTATTTTACATTATTGCGTTTTACGCTTTCCCCACAACTGTCTGGTCTCCAAGGCCATCCTCCACCGGAATAACAAAAAAAAACTCTGCGGTTTTTTGTCAGCCTTCCACAGTTCATTCTACTCATTGCGACACCGACATTTCGGCCCTGGGCTGTCGCTTCTGCAGCCATTTGTGCTTCACTTGTTCTTCAAACGCCAATGAACCATCTTGCCTTTGTTTGCTCTCCCACCTCTGTGCTCAGTGCGTGGCTCGGTTTCTTGCAGCTATAGCAAATCAGGAAGGTGATCCACGTCTTTGATCTGCACCTTCTCGTACTGATCTTAACGCTCCTGTGATTTCGGATTACTTAAGTAGTCACCGCTATTGCTCAAACTAGCTACGAGCACACCTAGCGCCGCATGGTCTGGCTATTTCCTATGGGGACCTCCTAGTGGCTAAGCGAAGTAAAATGTATCTAGACGAAGGTCTGGATCTCACCAGGACTAGGAGTGCCACCATATCGGCCTGACATGAAGAATGGGCGCAGGTAAAACCCCGTGTGACCACAGGAAGCTGGACCAATAGTCTAATAGCGGAGCTCGGGGTATGGTATGACCGCCGACACGGGGAGCTTTCCAACTGGACGACTCAGGTTCTGACCGGACACGGCCAGTTCCAGAGCCACATGTCAAGAATAAAGAAGGCCATCAGCGATATCTGCGTACTATGCGACTCTGGAGAGACGGACACCGTAGAGCATACTGTTCTGCGGTGTGATGCTCTCACGGAAGCACGGGACGCAGCACCAACCGCTGTGAGAGGCCAACCCATCAAGGAGGTGGTGGGCCATATGATAAATTCGGCGGAGGCATGGAGGGAGGCGACGAACTTGTTCGACGCCGTTTTGACACTTAAGACAGCCAAGTAAACGGCCAGGCGGGAGAGGTTCGAGCGGGTCTTTCGGAAGAGTGGTCGAGACGAGGAGCCGAGGGGGGGAGGGGGTGGGGAGCAGCCGGGCCAAGGTCAAGGTCTCAACGCACCCTCACAGGACGGCTTACAAAATAGCATCCCCCTATCCAACCGCAGATAGACATATGGGATGATAGTCAAAGATAGAGCTGATTGAAGGAGAACGGCAGAGACGCCTCTCCCACGGCTTCGAAGTAATGCCAAAGTAATACCTATAAACTTGGGGGGGGTGGGAAGGAATCCGGATTTAGTGGGTTTGGGAGTGGCTGCTAGTGGCGTATGTGCATCATGCATTCCCGAAACGTCCCAGAAAAAAAAATCTATTCCCTACCAAGCGTGATAAGTGCCTTGTTTGGTTGTATGGTCTGCCTTCGTACTTCCTCTTTGGGACCTACTGCCAAGACCCGCTAGGTCGCTATGACATTATTTCCTGCCCAACCTATCCTGTCGTCAGTCTGGTTTATCTTCTGTATTATGTCTTACTCTTTGTTTTGCTTATGCGCCACCGCTTTCTAGTGGCCTCTACAGAAGGCCTGTTCTGCAGCGTATTTTTTTCTGACCATCTTGGTTATCTTGTCCGTACCGGTCTTTCCGAGCCTCTCTCAGCCTATATTCTGTTATCTTCTCTAGCCTCCGCTCGGGCTTGTTGTGCTTTCCGCAGAGCCCTATACTTTGCTCTGAGGTCTTCTTGTGTCATTCCGCTGCCATCCGAGCTTCTTGCAAAGGCCTCTCTGCCTCCTTACTGGCAACTTTAATGCGGTAAATAGCCCTTCGGTGCGAATTCTTTTAACTTTACCCTGATGGTAGGGCGGCCACTTGGCTACTGTATTGTCGCATCGCCCCATATCACTTTTTGAAGGTTTCTCTATGTATCAGTCTCCCTTGAATCAACTTTGCTCTAAATTATGCTTCTACGGTGAGACAACCACAAGCCGCTTAGGTTTGCTCTACTCTTTCCGGTAATCATAACCCATAACTTTAGCTTCTGGCTCAACTGTACTACCAAAAATATAAATACAACGCTTTTGTTTTCGGTTAAGGCCATATCTAATTTATATGCTCCCCACAGACACAAAGTAGCCTTTGAACGTCACCTACAGTTTCCAAAACCATTACATCATTTGCAGACAGCAAATCCCTTTTCCGCCTTAAGCTTATGTAAGGTATTTTAATTGACCATATCGTTGGCTTTTTATAGATCTCAAAACCCCAAATACTACCTGTCCCCGCACCTCAGATATCCCAACTATTTGATTAAGGAAAAAACATAGTTGTCTAACTTGTAACTCTTTCTAAACCTGCATTTTTACCATCACAAGATAACTTATTCTCTACTCTACTCTGAAAAATGCCATACAAATATGATTCGTAAGTAGTGTAATAGTTATGAGAAGTCTATTTTTCAAAGCATGATCAACGCCATATTTTAGCAAAAGGATGCCTCCCTTACGCCAATGTATTGTAGGTCACCCCTGGCCTAGAAGATAATTACTACCTTTAAAAATATTCCATCCAACCCACACGCCCTATATTCTTCTAAAAGTCTGTCATATTTCCTTCATTATTTTGTCCTTGCCGACGCATTCATCATTTCTTCTGTGTACACTGGTCGATATTCGTCATGCTATTTCCCTCGTTAGTACAGGCGTCTAGAATAGTCTGGTCCCTTGTCCTCCTAGAGCCCCCAATATACTAATCAAATTCCTGTTCATCTTGCCGTTTTGGCCCTTCTTGTGCTTAATGGTGGACCTACATTGAGTATTCCTCCATGTACCTGGATTCCTACCCAAC
This sequence comes from Dermanyssus gallinae, assembly GCA_003439945.1. Lineage (NCBI taxonomy): Eukaryota > Metazoa > Arthropoda > Arachnida > Mesostigmata > Dermanyssidae > Dermanyssus > Dermanyssus gallinae. The sequence continues at coordinate 20,911 of QVRM01007008.1, read as the reverse complement.
ACCTGCTGTGCTCCCTGCTCTATTTCTTTCTATCTAATATTGCACCCTCATTTACTAATTCCACCACCTCCTCTCTTTACCCATTCTTACTCATCTAACTACTTTATAACATTCGTCGTTTTTCGTATTATTCTATGCATTTAGTTTAGGTCCTTCTCTAGAACCAACATTGCATTCCTTTTCTCTTCATCTATCATTATCTCTCCTATCGTATTTTCTCCCTAACCATAACAATCCGCACATGACCTTCTATTCCCTTGAATATACGTATATTTTCCTGCCAGTACTATATTTTATCCAAATGTATTATATCTAACCCTGTCGGTTATGCCCAGTTTACTAGCATTGCCCACCCCATATCTCCCTTCCTGTCTAATTGATGACTTAAGGCGTCCATGTCTCCAAGACACAGCCCACCACTACTTACGACAGCCTCTGTTAACACACTGTTTACCCCCATAATGCGCATCATTATATTTATATTTAATTCAGATGGACTAAAGTGGCGGATTCTATTCGACGTGAAAATCAATCATTTAATCTGCGTATAGAGCGAAAGACTAATCAAACTATCTAGCAGCCGGCTCATTTTCTTATAGAAAGACCTTTAGAAGACGTCGTTAGAATAGCAAAATTTAAAGGTTTGCGTTAAAATGACTATGCATACTAAATACGCCAGCTGACGGAGAACTAGAGCTATCATGGTTGGTTCATATTGTTTTTATGTAAGTGCGTCTAAGTGCGCTTCCGCACTTAAATAAAGAGTATTAATTTCGAAAAGGCTTAACCGACATTGATACACGTGCGATATATTTTTGCTTCCATATATCTTAGTAGACAAAAGCAAACACGTTCTTCTTCTTCTAGGCATCCGAATTGCATATAAATATACCCCTACATGTATGTATCTGTTAGCAAAAAAATTATAGTTGCCTACAAATAATCGAATGCAGAAGCATCACATATGTGCATGATATAACCATGCGTCAGTCTCAACTGAACTGATGCAGCGGCAAACCTATTCACAGGCGCCTCTTGGGACATATGTAAATAAAGATAAATGCAAAGCTGGTTGAGTAACTCACTATATTAATAGATTTTTTATTAATTCTTTATTTTCAGTGTCTCGTAATGCTCTCACATATGACTTCAAACCCCAGCAAATCAGAACCGAGTCATACGAGCCCTAAATCACCGCAGAAGATAAACAGCTCCTCGGCCCAGGTGATAACAGATCAGAAAATATTATAACGTACTTTAAAAAGAAAACCCTAATTAAATCTGTAGGGTACACCTGCCCTAATAAAATGTTAGGTTATTGTTCTGCCAACCAACACAAGTACGGCTCTTATCGGTAAACTTGCAAGTTAAAATAAGGTAATGCACTGGCGCGTGTACATCCCTTTTATTAGTAAGCTACAGTTTTGAACCGTTGCAATTTAATAAAAAAACGCGTACAACACCATAGCTCGTCATCTATCAGATACTTGAACAAGCTAGGCAAACGTAAAATATGAGCTTACTACGTTTACTTCTATTACTGGAGTAAATATTACACTAGAGTACAGCCTCATATTAATGTGACGAAAAATGTGGCCAATTAGCCCTCGACGACCGGCGGCTTGTGGAGCGTCGTTTCATTGTTTGACATTGATTGACTGATCGAGCCATCGCGATCTCTTCGGCAGATCTCGATTAGCATAAGAACTCTCTGACGATCTGTTTTTTCAGAGCGCGGCATTAGATAGTGCCTCTCTCGGGTGTACTGCATATGTGCTAAAGTATGTGTAAGGCTCTACCCTATGACAGAAACATTGTGCGCGCAGGGACTAGTGATAATAAAACACTTATTAGGCATTTATTGCTTTTGCGTGATGATTATTGCTACTGTTGTCGTTGCTTAATGCCTTGATGTTTGCCTTATTAGTGTTGTTATTGTTATCGTCGCTTTTTGTCCTGGCAGCACGTTTTATGGTATCGTATTTGACAAACGTTCGTTTTGCAATAAATATTTCACTTACAGAGTAGCCAAGCTGTCACCATCAATACGTGTCGCGATAACGCATATTATCATACGCACATAGCCAAGGAAAAAAGAAAAGTAGGACACGTCAGTTACGGACGCTGGCAGGCCTACCCGGCATAAGTTAAAGTGGCGCATTGTAGATATATATATATATATATATATATATATATATAGCGGGTGTCTTGAGAGTGGCAACTTTTGTCCGGAGAACAGGACGATGCAGATCAGTCTGAGAAAGTGGATAGACGTTGCGATAGGCGGCGTCTTCTGGGCCATTGTAATGGTCGTAAAATTCCCATCTTCGTTTGTATGGTCGTGCATGCTTCGTGTGTGCTTCGTTTTGTTCAAGCCTTATCAGACTTTATTTTTATGTTGTTGTTGTTGCTGTTGATGTTGTTGCTGTTGTTATTGGTGTTGTTGTTGTTGTCGTTGTCGTGTTGTTGTTGCTGATGCTGCTGTTGTTGTTGTGGGTGTTGTTGTTGTTGTGGGTGTTGTTGTTGTCGTTGTTGTTGTTGTTGTTGTTGTTGTTGCTGCTGTTGTTGTTGTTGCTGTTGTTGGTGGTGGTGTTGTTATTGGTGTTGTTGTTGTTGTCGTTGTCGTGTTGTTGTTGCTGATGCTGCTGTTGTTGTTGTGGGTGTTGTTGTTGTTGTTGTTGTTGTTGCTGCTGTTGTTGTTGTTGCTGTTGTTGGTGGTGGTGTTGTTATTGGTGTTGTTGTTGTTGTCGTTGTCGTGTTGTTGTTGCTGATGCTGCTGCTGCTGCTGATGTTGTTGTTGTTGTGGTTGTTGCTGATGCTGCTGCTGCTGTTGTTGATGTTGTTGTTGTTGTTGTTGTTGTTGTCGGTGTTGTTGTTGTCGGTGTTGTTGTTGTCGGTGCTGTTGTTGTCGGTGCTGTTGTTGTCGGTGCTGTTGTTGTCGGTGCTGTTGTTGTCGGTGCTGTTGTTGTCGGTGCTGTTGTTGTCGATGCTGTTGTTGTTGTCTGTCTATATAATGTTGCCGGCTAGGGTATATGCAACGTCTATTAGCCATACGACAAAAAGTAAAGTTTTCGGGCTGACCCTCAGCCAAGATTTAACGGGCCATATGACAAGTGAAAAGCTAACAATTTTTCGAATATTTCGGTATCTACAGGACTGCGCTATGTGGCGTTGACCTGCCGGTAATGCTTGCCAATGCTGTTCTGGCATTGGACGGCCACTTAATTATCAGTAGATTTTGCTTAATCCTCCAGAGTTGGGTTTTATAACTCACTCAATGACGTCTTGTTGTGCATAGAGTGGTAAACGTTTAGCTGAGAAACAATAATACACAATATTATAGTGGTTTGCAGAAAAGTACATTTAAAATATTGCAACTTGAGTGGTAGATCTCGAGGTCTAGATTTTATATAGTTATTTTAAACCTCAACAAGGACAACTGTACTAACAACCATAATGGAATGCGCCTGCTGTCTACTATTTTGTGTACTACAACAACTAGTTAAGGAATAACATATTTAACTTTATTAAAGGTTAGTTAGACATTAACTTGCTCTCATTCATTTACTTCACATTAACGCAACGCGTTTTCTTAATAATGTAAAATAATATAATTTTAGTTCCTAGGAGTGAACTTATATAAAATGATCTGTCAAAATCATGTATGCAAACTATAAAAATAAAATGTTACGCATTCAAAACGAGACACGGATACAAATATGCTACATTTTCGAGCATAAAATGTTAAATTGCCTAAGACAAAATTATATATATATATATATATATATCCAGAGGAGGGGTCATGCTATACAATTTTGACTCCAGTGTATACAGACAGATGCAATCCTTGCATATATAAAATACAATTGCATATACATGTATATATATATATATATATATATATATATATATATATATATATATATATATATATATATATATATATATATATATATATATATATATATATGTATCGAGTCCCTGCTAAACTCACCTCTGCCAACCCACGCACGGCAATAGGCATTACTATCCGTCTCCCAAGAGGGCCTCAGGGTTCCGAATATATCATACATCATATCATATCACCTTTATTGAAAAAGGGGTATTACAATAGAAGCAAAGTCGTTTCGAATCTGTGAACGACGCAATCCCTGCAAAATGAGTTGTTACTACGTCCACACGAGCAAGCTCGTGGGGGTGGATGGAAACGCCGCTCCGGAGATGATTTGGTCTTAGAACAAAATACCTAGTAATAAGCTTCTGATGCGCTAGTTGTTTAAAAATGCAATAATCGGCATGAGATAGGTATTCACTAACACTAGGCAATGTGATACGCTCGCGTGGTAGACAGCACCGACGAGCAACTCGTTTCACAAATTTATCCTGCACGCTCTGCAAAAAGTCAACATCTCTTTTATAGAATGGCATCCATACGTGACAGCAATAAGTCCACTTTGGTACCACTAAGGTTTGATACAGCTTTAGGTACACATTATGGTCCTCTATAATGAAAGACCGCATTATGAGTTACACATTCCAGACGCGGCCTTGACAACCTCAGCCATGTGAGGTCTAAACTTCATTTGGCGGTCGACGATTACCCCGAGGTCTTTGTAGCGTGAGACTTCAGGAATATGTTGGCCGTTTAGCATATACTGAACAGTATCTGGCATTGTCTTGAGAACGGCAGATTTGGAAGTAGATATTTGCATGCGGTTTTCCTCTACCCATAAGGATACGGTATCAATCGCTTTCTGTAGAATACCTTTGTTGCTGTCGTTTTTTGCCTCAACATAGATTTTGAGATCGTTCGCATACAGCTTATATGTAACACCAATATCTCGAAGCATTACCCCGAGATCCTGTACAAATATAGTGTGCATTAGGGGGCCTAAGCATGAGCCCTGCGGGACACCAGATACACACCTGCTCAACTTTGACGACAAATGCACGGTCTCTAAGGTATGCTCTGCACCAGTTTATGATTCTGGGACCGATACCTAACGCTGACATCTTTGTCAGAAGCAGATGATGGTCAACGCGGTCGAATGCACGTGAAAAATCTAAGTAAACGACATGCAGAGGGATGTTGCGATTTCGGGTCAGCGCCCAATCGTGAGCTACTTCCAGTAACTGGGTACCCGTTGATCGACCCTTTGTAAAACCATGTTGTGAGGAGTCCAACAGGTCTTTAGAATCAAGAATGTATAAAGCTCAGCCACAATTATTTTCTCCATTAGCAAACAAGGTATTTAACACTGAGACACAGGTCTGTATTTTCTGGCGCTGCACGAGAACCCTTTTTGTGCGTCGGGGTGATAATAGATTGCCGAAAGAAACTCGGTACTTTATCGTCTTCGAAAGAGCGAGTAAATATCAATGATAATGGTTCAGCCAAGCTGACAGAGAGCTCTTTGAATAAAATTGGGGGAAGGTTGTCGGGAGTCCGCGAGCATTTTCTCTTAAGGCTGTTGAGGTGCACTATTACCTTCTCCTTGTTAAAAATAATGTCATTTATGAGAACGGTCGGAATCTGATTAACGGAATTCCAGGCGGCTGAACATTTACGCTCTCAAAGTAATCTTTCATAGCTGGCGCTTTTTCGGAGTTCCCTGTGACCGTGTGTTTGTCAACTATAAGTGGAGCCACTCCAGACTGCAGTGTTAAACGGCGACCAGCATATCTAAAAAAGACTTTGGCATTACGAATGTTTAGGTTGGCCTCCTCTAGCCGCCTTTTGCGGGTTGCGGCTCGTGCCAATTGAGGGGATAAGCGCGAGTGTGCACGGGACGATGGCGTCAGACTATGTAGGCGCCTAGATGCGTCTTCTATAAACACTTGCAAGGTAGATGGTTTAGGCTTTCTTAACGGAGTAAACATCTCCATGAGAAATATAATGGCATTCACAAATGACGTATATTGTGATTCGATGGAGTCACAATGATATAAAAACGAACGCCGATTGGTAGCTGCAATCATCATCATTTATTTATTGCACCATATGTATGGTATGTATATATATAGATAATTGTAATAAAACACATGTTTATAGATAAGTAATAAAATATCATCGAGCTAACTGCGTAAGAGAAATAGCTCTCTGACAGGTATCGAGATGGTAGATAGGGCACGGCTGACTACATAAACGGCACACACAGCCGACATCAGGATCGTAAAAACCTCTTCGATGGCAGAGTTCATGGTGAATCCCGTGAAGTGAATAGCGGGTCACGAGATGTCGGTTGGGTTGTAGTGGTCTCTGCCAGTTCTGTGTAACCATTGCTGGCGAATTAAAGAAGCTTCCGGAAACTGCTCGAACTTTCTTCATAAAGTTTTCTCTAAACTGAATAAGAGCAGCGGTTTCTGAGAGGCGGAATCTAGTTACTAGATCTTCTACAAGTGGTTGAGTAGAAGTCATAAGGTTAACTAGACGGTTTTTCGCATTTCGTGGCAGCCCAATGGCTAGCTTGAAAAACGTAGGCTTAACCTTATCTAGTTTTTCTAGCTGTGATGGTGTTCCCATATGACCTGGATGCCGTAGGCCGCCACCGAAGCAACTTTCAGGTCAAAAAGTGCTTTGAGTGTGGTCAGGGATCATTGTTGTGGCTTTTCGATTGTAGACATCGCGACTAGACTTTTTCTGGTTCGTTCGGCGATGTGTTGTCCAAAGGTTGTGCCCTTCATCGAAAAGTTAACCCCAAGGTAACAGAAGGTATTAACGAACTCGACTGCACCAGTACTGAGTTTCAGTAGCTGCAATGTTAGCCGCAATTGCGTCATAGTCCGACTGGAAGTAATCTAGGGAAGGGCTAGCGGACTTTTGAGGTGTGTCAATAAGTATTTTAAAATACACAGCAAGGTGATCTGACTCTACGGGTGGCTCGTCTACTAAAAGCTCTGCTAAAATATCTTCGTTGTTAGTAAATGTCGTCACTGACGCCACTAACGCCAAAACGTTGAAGGTTGTTGACTCGGCCGACGCAGACCCGAAACCCTCCCTGGCTACTCACGAGGACCGTCAAGCTACAGTGGCCACTAATTCCCCGGCAAAGCCTACATACGCTGCGGTAGTTCGCTCGCTAGTTGTCGAGACTTCAGCTGGCCCAGAAATACGTGTCAATCTGCCGGTCGTTTCTACAATTCCTACCAAATCGACTGTACCTACTACAAAGCGTCCAGTTAGAATCTGTAAACCAAACACTTTAACCAAGCGAAAACAACCAACTTCCTTGTTAAAGCCGTCTTCACTCTTCTCTGGGCTGAAACCCATCTTGCGAGTTCTCAAAGCTGTATCACCGCGAGCAGCATCCTGTCTAAAGAAGCTTCTCGACGCAATCCATCCACTTCTATCAGTTTTTAAATAGTTTAAAAAATGCGGTCTATACTAATAATTAGAGTTTTAGATTTTAATCTCTACTTATATTATGTATAAGCACATCCACAATGACTTTTTGAGTAGTACAAATATTCGCGGCTGCGAAGAGTGGCCCTATCTCCACAGGAACAAAAGTAAGCTTGCGGTTATGCATCTAAATGCAGGCACCCTGGGACTAAAAAAGTCGGGACAGTTGGAAAATTTAAGTGGCTTTCTTAGTGATGACGGAGCGCAAATCGACGCTGTGGTTGTTAGTGAGACATGGCTGAAGGATGTTGACATTCCGGCTTAATCACTTGAGGGGTTTGACTTTTTTGCGTCACATAGAAATGTTGACAGGCTTGGAGGTGGGGTTGGAATCTTTGTTCGTTCAACCTGCAAGGTTCTCGCATCTTTTGGGCTAGGCAGTGCCGACGGTAACGTGCAAGCGGTACGTGTCCATATTAAAAAGAATATGGACTCTGAAGGCTATATCGTAGGTTTCTACTCGAGCAATGCAATTTATAAAGATACTTTGCTCAACATTTTGGATGATATTTTGCCCAGAAGCTCCTCACTTCCTTGCCTAGCTCTCGGTGATGCGAATGTCAATTTGTTAGCCGAACCGTCGCCCGCAGACTATATCTCCTTCTTTTCGTGCAGGGATCTGATCCATCTTATCGATCGTGTCACACGTCCCCTCTCCCGCACTTGTATTGACCATATCGCAGTTCGTAACTGCTCCGGCTTTTCTATTGTCCAACCAGCGATTCTCGACACCTTGCTTTTTTCAGACCATCTACCAGTCTTTGTCTTCATTTCTGATGACGGCGAAGAGGGCAATGCACCTCGGGTTGAATCTCGCGTGCCTTATCGGGCACACGATAGAGCTAGCATCGATCTTTTTTTAAGCCGCGTCCGCAAATCATCCTGGCTCACCGTGTTCGATGCAGCAGACCTCGACTTAGCTCTTGAGGCTTTTCGAGATATACTTTTTAACCTCTACGAGTCTTCTTTTCCACTGCACACTAAAACTCGCAGAGACGGCGCGCCGAAAGGGTCATTCTCATTTTCTCCTGGATTGCGACGGCTCCGCCGGCACGCCAATAAGATGTATCGGAGGCACAAAAAGATGAATTCTCCCGAGAGTAAACTTTTATATCAAGAGGGCCGTAGGCGGTATCTTTGTGGCTTACGCGCCGCTAGAACTGCTTTTTACAGATCACGGTTCGATTCGTTGCGCAGCGACTCAAGAAATCTCTGGAACTTCATCAATAAAGCATGTGGTAAACAAAACCGCTCAGTAGAGCTGCCTCCCACTCTGACTGTATCTCCTAATCGGTCTGTTACCGAACCACAAGAAATTGCCGATGAGCTCAATCGGCACTTTGCAACTATTGGTTCGGTCACTGCCGCGCCTCTTTGCCTACAAGGAGATTTAGCGCCCATTCTTGCAGATTTATGGAACCACAAGGGCAAATCATTGAGTTTTCGCCCAGTGTCTAAGTCCGAAGTGTACTCACTCCTAATGAAACAAAAAGCGAGCTGGAGCTCTGGGGCTATGGGAATACCCGGTAAACTTCTAAAGTTAGCGGCCCCTTTCATTGTCGGACCCCTGACAAAAATTGTGAATCTCTCCTTTACCTCTGGGATCTTCCTCACACGCCACAAGGTCTCGTATGTAACTCCGCTCTATAAAAGAAAAGGCGATAAAACTCTACCGGGCAGCTACCGTCCTATAAGCCTGGTGGATTATGTGTTCAAAATACTAGAAAAAGCGGCTTTGTCAAGGTTTGAGCAACATTTGGAGTCCATTCACTTTTTGTCGTCGCAGCAATTTGGCTTCCGCCATGGTCGTTCAACGGAGATGGCTCGCCCATTTATGGCAGTCTGTCGTGAATTCAGTAGAATCGACAAAAATATGTCTCGGAATTTTCCTGGATGTAGCCGCTGCCTTCAATTGTCTCAACCACGCATTCCTCCTACAAATGCTGCACGTATTAGGGTGTTCGTCGGGTGCAATCGACTGGCTCCGCTCGTACCTAACCTCAAGAACTCAGGCAGTGAGAGTTGGTACAGTCGAATCTGCGTGGAGACCGGTAGATATCGGTACTCCCCAGGGTTCAGTGCTCGGACCTCTGCTGTTCTTAATCCTTATCAATTTTATCCTCTTGAATATCCAGAAAGAAAACTTGGGCAAACCGATCGCTTTTGCTGATGACACGACGTTACTTTTTCGGCTCAACGCTTCCGAAATCAATTCGGAGTTGCCTTACCTCCTCTCACAAGTGGAAACAGTTATTTCAATCTTCAATAAATTTGGTCTTGCTGTTAATACTAGCAAGACAAACGTTATTTTATTCCGAGCCCCCCAGCTAAGGATGCACCTTAACAGGAAATTCTATCTAGCAGGGAGTGAGTTGGTCTTTTCTGACACCGCAAAATGCCTCGGGCTTATACTACATGAATTCATGAGTTGGCGTGCCCATCTGGACCATATCAGGCCCAAATGCTATGCCATAATCTCAACGCTTTTTCGCATGCGGCTTATCGGAGTACCTATGATGGTATAATGCCTTATAATGGTATACAAAACACTGTTTTTGCCAGTTCTCCTCTACGGTATCCTTATATGGGGTAGTGGGTTCGAGGTAGTTCTTCGTAGGGCGCGTATAATACAAAACGACGCTCTAAGAGCTGTATTTGGCAGGCGACGCAGAGACCCCGTCAGTGATTTCTATGGGGCACATAATCTCCTCACGATCGATTCATTATATTTGCTGAAGGTTGCCGTGCTGGGCTTTAAAATTACTCGGAATATTATTCCCTACGATGTTTCCTTTCCTCTTGTTCCCTTGTTTCGTAGAACCTCGAGGCGTGCCACAACGCTTGCCCGTGATATGAAGTAATATACCACAGCGCATTCGCCGCATCACTTCCCTGAATTGTTTTACACGTGAGGTCCAGAAATGGTTACTCACTAATGGGTGTTGACATGGCGGAGGCACACGTACTATTTGTGTTGTGTTAGGATGTCTGATTCTGCAAGGCTGAACAAACTTATTTTGTGATTGTCCATGGCTGACAGCAAGATAACTTAATCCTTTTATTATTATTATTATTATTATTATTATTATTATTATTATTATTATTATTATTATTATTATTATTATTATTATTATTCAATTTTATATTTTTTAAATGAGAACTAAAGCATTGTATAATGCAGTTCCTTTAATAAACCACGATTTGAATCTTGAATCTTGAAAATAAAAGGTCTAAAATGGTACCGCTGCGTGGTCTAGTGCGTACGTTGACAAGTTGTGATAAACCACTCAGGCAACAAAAAGAGCTAAAAATGTACTCTTTGGTGCTTTCACTTGAGGTCAAGTTAATACATCTCCAATTAGTATCAGGCTGGTTGAAATCTCCCGTCAGAATGACCGGAAAGTCTACTTGCAAGAGCTTATCAAGCAAATCACAAAGTGTAGTCATTCGCTCAGCAAGTTTTGTTGCAGAACCCGTAGGTGAAAAATAACAACAAATAAGTCGGCACTTTTGATCTGTTCCACATAGTATGTCGATAGCAATGGTCTCTGTAGATTCATCCGTAATAGAAACTTCTATAGCTTGCAATTCGGATGTAGCGAGAATGCACACACCACCACCGCGACTGTTGCGGTCTTTACGAAAGACGGTATATCGACCGCCCAGCGACAGCTCGGCTGATGAGATTTTGTCACTGGAAGCCCATGTCTCGGTGATGCATACTAGGTCCACGTTGTACTCGGAACAAAATTGATTTAATGAGTCACATTTAGAATTCTTAGTAATGGATACAGCGTTAAAAGAAATGCAGTTTATAGATTTTCGCTGGGGTGTGTGTCGTTGAAGATTCTGTATATATGTTGAGTGTACACAAGCGCATTGTTTTGTCAGTGGGTTTCGTCTGGAAATGTCTCAACAATATTAATATTGACCCTTCGATCCTTATAATCCATAACAAGTGTTCCGTAAAAATTCACAAAAGAGCTTGTCTCTATCTAGCTCAGATAAATGGACAATAAATGAAGAATAAGTCGCAAACTTTGGTTTGCTTTTGCGTACTCGCTGCGTGGTGATCTTGAAATTTGTAAGGTAGGCATTCAATTGGGAGGCACTGACACAATCCTCAAGCCTAGATACGAAGATCATCTGAAGTAGATATATACTGACCTGGTTGGGCCTGCCATAGTTTCTCGTCAATGCTAGTGCACAAAGCATGGCAATTCACCTTCTAGATACAGCGAATAACGACCCGTTTAGAAATCGCTTACCCCACAGGAGAACCATGAGGCCCGGTGCGGAAGTAGGCCCGACAGCATACTATCCCAACGTGACTGGAATGCTCCTTTGCACGTTGAGGTACAGCGACGTTTTTTTATTAAAGCTTCCGACGACAAAACGGGAGCTCGCCTAAACGACATACGACTACAAAATGCTGATTTGATATAGTCCTTAGCTCCTTCAATGATCGGCACATCCGAAACTGGCTATGTAAATAACCTTGCTGAGGCCAGTGGACTAAGAAAATACTTATCAATGGGGTATTCTCATAAACTTTGCCCTCTCGCGTTTGAAACTTTGGGTGCTTCTGGCGTTTGGATCGCACAGCTGACCCACAAAGCCAGCACTTTGTTAAACATGCCATCTGGTGATAGCAGGTTATGGTCTTCTTTAGGCAACATTTTTTTTTTACATTTTGCAACATCTGGACATACAATAAATGCGTATGGGCTTGGCCTGAGCGCGTTGGCTTAGCTAATCCCTCCATATATATATATATATATATATATATATATATATATATATATATATATATATATATATATATATATATATATATATATATATAATTAGATTAATTATTTTCTATGTCATAAACTCAACCGACCATCGAAACATGACAGTTCTGGTAACTAGTTACTTCACGCAGCATGGAAGTTACTTAGTAATCATTTTACTAACGCGTTGCCAGTTTTAATCAATCCTAGTATACGCTCGGCTCTCTTTAGTATACAACTACAAATCCAAAGCAATACAACATGTAAACACATTCATCCAAAGTAAGTAGACGTTCACATTGCAGGCGTATTGAGCCCAATTTTTACAACCGGTGTTTTTCGTTTGAGCGTGGCTTGGGCATGAATCACCTCAAAATGAATGAACAGATACTATGGAGGTGTAACGTGGCCTGCGCTATGATGAAATTGTCATACACACCTAGCCAAGTTATGGGAGGAACGTCATTTATCATGTCTCTTTCGTTAGCTAGATCAGATGTTTATATGTATGTATTCGAGGAAAACAAATCAAGTGTGTCACATTAGCCTCGGATATTTCCGTGCATTATACTATATATATAGAAATAAAACAAGCCATGCGTATCGGCATCTGGCCCAATGCTTTCTACCAGGAACCTCTGAAAGGCCGGCGATGTAGCACATCACGTTTGGTATCACGTCGACGTGGTATCATGGCTGCCACCTCGACGCACAAGCCCAGACAGTCAACCGATGAGAGTCCAATAATACTTTGAGGGCACGGAGGGGGGGGGGGGGCGGTAGCAACTCCGTTGTTGCCGCTACGCTGAGTCCGTGTCTCAGTGAACGTGTTGCTGCGTAACAGCTGTCAATCATCATGTGTATATATACTAAAACTTTTATACACCACATATATATATATATATATGCACTTGCTCATACGATGTATCACAAACGCATAGCATGATTATGGCATGTTAAATTGCCGTTAATATCACATAATCCAGTATGCGTGTACTTACAAAGAGAAGGTACTTATTTGCCAAAGAGGCGGGTACTATTTGAATTTGCATGCGCTCTTTTGGCCATCCGCCCGGAAAACCCGTTTATGACAGTAAATCTAGCAACAACGAGATTTAAGAAACGGACCAGTCGCACGACTGTCCGAGCTTTTTATATAAACTTATTCAATTTAATGCCACTTGATATTTAAAAAAAACTTTTTGAAAACCCATTTGCAATAACCAAAATGTTTTTACTTGCCTAATTAAAACTTCACTTTAGTTCGAAAAACACAGAAGCGGTTCTAAATATAGTTAATTAATAATTAAATTATGTAGTGATCGTTCTTGCCGCCTACGGGAAATACTAGCTCAGGTCGCACTGCTCTCAGCAGCCACTTATATTTTATGTTCAACGTGCGCATTAGAATGTATTTAATGCTAAATATCTAGTATATTTTTCTGTAATACATACATACTGTCCCCCCCAGGCGTAAGTGCCACGGACCTTAAGGCCTATTGCGGGCGTCGAGACATATATTCTACTAAATATATGTTAAATAAATCTAATCCTGATAGCCCATGCTATGTGTCTCACATATATAATGTAATATATGTTAAATAAATATGTATGGTATTAACAAAATTATACACTGACGAGCGATTGGTACGCAGCAACCATACGTTTTTACTGCACTCACCAGGAAGAGCTCTAATACCCTTAGATGTTAGAAACGCGTTTATTGCGCTTTCATGGAACGCCATAAACAAATAACTTGTAAAAAAAGCGTGTCCCCTTACTTACGACGTATACAGATTCTCCAATTCTCAGTTCGCCGGCCCAGAATAAGGAAACACCGTCCGTGGTTCAAACGCAACTGTCATACTGCCAGCGCGGTTTAGAATGCCCTCCGTCTCTTGGTGGAACTGCAACCTGCAGCCAGACCCCTAGCTGCAATCTTCCGAACGATCTGTCGGAAGACATAGGAGTTAAGACTAGAGCCCGCGCCTTTGCTTCTAGACGAGATTATCAGCCAATCGCTCCCGTTACTTGAAGAGCACACCAGCAGTTTTTTAGTTGTTGTTTCTCCATTCCATCGTCGTACCTAATAGACCGAGCATCTACGTTCGACGGCGTGGACTATGCAGCCACCGTCGAGGTCCCTCAAGCTATGGAATATAGACTACGATAGAGTACTTGAACTCCCACATTCCCCGCGAGTTTGTTCCGTGGCTGACGTAGACTATCTGGCACTGACCGTTATCGCCCGTGACAAGGATTTGCTTAAAGGAAGAGCCGGAGAAGCCCTAATCGATATCCCACAATTCTTTTACACGTTGGGCATAGAATTAACTTCACAAATGACACAAGCAATTCTATTGAGCGGTAGCGGCAAGGTAACACGCACGCCTACAGTTAGGTATCTAAATAGGGCTCGCACAAAAGTACCTCACGTGAAACACAGCAAAAAACGATGCCAAAGCCTCAGCAAAGCTGGGACAAGTTCTTCCGAGGACCATAGAAACAACAGACTTTCGGTGCCATCCCTTAGCATCCGTAGTAGGTAGTTGCCGCACCCCTATGGGAGCGCACGATTCCCAGGGCTACAACACGCCGCTTCCTCAACAAGACTCAAAGAGCTATGGTGCTCAACATCGCATTAGGATCTAAGAGTAAAAGAAATAGCTTAAAGATGCCTCTCAATTAACCTATGAGCTGAAAAACTACTTATCAGCAGAAGAGATAGCCTAAACAAATGTAGCCAGCAATGTAAAGCAGTCCAGCCAGGCCACGCTGGATACCGGATGATACAGCCTTAAACACGGCTCGCTGTCTACCCACTCGCGCATATAAATGTGGCTGTTTTCTGCGTTACCTGCGCCATGATGTTTCTGCGTTACCAATCCAAGCGGGCTCTGGTGAGCTGTAGTACAACATAGTAATTATATTTATAATCATATTGGCAATATTAACTATGACAAAATAACAATAGTAATCGTACGCACCATTTTGCGGGTTCCACGACGTAATGACCTGCACAAATATTTCAGCATTTGCAATTAAGAATCTCATTATTCCACGCTTTCTCTCTATCTGAAACTCTGTAGGAACGTTTTGCGTCGGTGGTGGAAATTTGCGATGGAAAGACGAGACGTCATCCGATGCAAATTAGGGTTCGGATGGTTAAAGGAGAAATTGAAATTGTTGGTCAGTTGTAGGTGTGACATGATATTAATGTCTGGTCAAGTTTCTTTGCGCATAACGGAACTTGGAGCTTTTGCACAGAGAACATCTTACCCCTGAAAGTAGGTGGGGTTTCGTATATTGAAGTTCGAGTCGTTCTGACGACGCATAACAGTAGAGCTTTCTTGAAAATGGGTTACACCGTTTCTGTGGCTCTCTTTTGATCGGTATTTGAATTTAAAAACGAGAGAAAACTGAAAGACACGTTTGCTTAAGTTGTGCCTATAAAAACTACAATTATGCGGGTTAAGATAATTTTGTATTACCAAGCGCTGCTCATTTTAGTACTTATAGTGCACGATTCACTGCTGTTATGTTGGTATGTCTATGATACTATAAGTTTTTGTGACAATGGAGATTATCTCACAGCATAATACTTCGATGTATTTGTAATAATACTTCGACTTGTTTAACTGTCGCCATATTTTTTTTGTAAGTATGAATGCCTGCGACTCTATTAAAACCGCCCCGAGCAAATGTCGTAGCAGAGAATGAAGCCGAACACTCCTCGAGCTACTACAATTAAATAGTAACAATGATAGCCACTGAACTATCTTTTGTGCACTAGATTGTTTAAACACGAAAAGTTCAAAAGTTCAAAACTTGTGTCGTTTGTTTAACAATAATTGATTGTGTACGATACGACATCCCGCCATATTGATGAGGCTACAGTAGTACAACACGCGTAGTTTAAATCGATAGTGTACATACGATATCCAACTATATTGATGAGGCTAAGGTAGTACCTAGTAAGATTATTAAATAAAAAGCTAGAGTTATCGATTGCACGGCAGCTGAGTAAATCTTAGAACGCTTTTTGATATGTATGCATTTTCGAGTCACCGTGAACGATGACTATTGCGCTTACTTTATTATCACTTTTAGTATGACGGCTCATAGTAGAGAACTGCATATTCTCGTTTGCCTAACAAAATTAAGACGTTGCAGTGAGCTGTCAAGATTCTGTAGCCAATTATCACTATCAGAGTACTCTTCAGATGATTTCGGTAGTTAAAATCATATCGGGCTCACGGCGCAGACAAAAATCGTAGATACGAGTGTGTCGCTCTTTTCAAACACGCACGTATGTCTGCGGCACATTGCAAACGTCTATAAATTAGTGTGTGTGTGTGTCTCTCTCTCTCTCTCTATATATATATATATATATATATATATATATCTACACCATCTGCATTTAATTATATTGTCGCTTAAACTGGTGAGTGCGCGTCACTCACTCGCACGTAGTGAATGCATTATCGTCAGCAGCACAACGATATAAAGAACGGTGTACCCATATATTCGCGACTGCTACGACCTGACGTTCCCGGTGCATGTGTATGTGTATATATTGCCTCTCTAAAACATCGAATGCTATATTGCTTAGTTGGGACTGTTTGCTGTATCATTGTGCTCCGCAGAAATTGCCCACTCTCTCTACCGTTGGCTGATATGAGAACCACATTTAACACCTTTTGAACTAAGTTGTGCGGTCTACTCCGAGTCTGACGCACATGGAGACACGAGTAGACGCGCTGTGGGGGCTATCAGCATTACGCGGTAGTCTACTGCTAAGAAGCGGAGCCTGCACTTTACGGCTTTGGAGTGGTCCACGACAATTAGCAATACGCACATGCCAAGATCACCGTACCGTGGCTAAATCATGGATCTCTTAGAAGATTACTTTAAGGCGGCATATCCACTTGAGGCACTAGCAGAGCGACCTGTGGTCCAAACATTCTGGGCACTGAGCTTCAAGCGGTGCAACAAAAATGGGAAGCGAAGCCGGAAACCTCACGGCGAGGGAAACGTCTGATATCCAATATGCGACCGTGTCATAAGAGACGTTACGGAAAGACGTATCACCCACCACCTGCCACAAGTGCTCAGCGGGCATGGCTTCTTGTACCTGCACTGCAACGGCAAGACAGAGATCCGCGGTAGCGTCTAATGTGCGATAGAGGCATGGAGGACGGCCAATATCTGCAGTGACTTACGATTATCGTTCCATAGGCGTTGGTGTAGATGTTGACCATATCGGCTGAAAACGCCATGTTCAGATATGCCATAGATATTTCGAGGCTGCACGTAAGCCCTTATCTTCTTGCTCAACAGACGACAAGCGAGAAGAAATACACTGAACGCAGCGAACAAACTTGTGCCATCCCGACTCAACGAGAAGTGTCGATATCGCTTTGGTGGAGTGAACCAGATAGCAATGTGTATAAACGGCCTACCAGTGTGCAGGAAGGTATTACCAGGTTCTTAAAGGCGGGGTGTAGCTAG
This sequence comes from Dermanyssus gallinae, assembly GCA_003439945.1. Taxonomy (NCBI): domain Eukaryota; kingdom Metazoa; phylum Arthropoda; class Arachnida; order Mesostigmata; family Dermanyssidae; genus Dermanyssus; species Dermanyssus gallinae. Next base: position 3,223 of record QVRM01007008.1, on the reverse strand, counting down.
TGCGCTACACTTACCAAATCTCTCGTGTGCTCGATTGTGGGTTCTATATATATATATATATATGCACATTTATTTCGCTATGTTTTTGTTATACGGTCTCCTATGCTGTTTATGGAAACAAACGTGTTCAAGTCAAGTTAAAAACACCTTTATTCAAGGGTCATATATGCATATGTTTACATTGTTTTTAACAAAATATTTCACATCTGAGTACATTTATAACATACTTTAGGTCTGTCGATTTCGCAGACTTCGTGGAACTTTCCACGAAAAGGAGTTGTTTATCTTCACTGAGCGCGCGACTTCGAGTGATCTAAAATTCACGCTACTTCGTAGTCTATTATCACTATATGTAAACATGGTCTGGTTAGTTCCGAGACAGCATACTTTTTTATACAACGATAGATCACCTCGCTCGTATAACGTACGCATTGGCACAAGATATACACACACGAGGAGGAGGAGGTGTTGTAGCATGTTATTGTTGCTAATATTTTGCAACACTGTTTTTTTCACACTTTTTATTTTTTTGTATGAACCGATTGTGAGATTGAGACGAGATTAACAACATACTCGTGTTTCGTCATGTTCATCATGCCCTTAAAATTTCAAAACGTTCAAATAAATCAAGCCGAAATTATCACCAAAAAACATGAGTTACTAATTTTTTGCAACGCACTTTATATATATATATATATATATATATATATACAGGGTCATTCATAACGTTATGTACTTATTATAAGGTTTGGTAGAACTCGGCAAGAAAATAAGTTTTTCTAATGGAAAGAGGGGGTGCAAACGTCTTGTTTAGGAGAGAGAGTGAAATTTATAAAGGTAGTTATTCTTCCTTTTTCTCCTAAATAGTTGTGCGAAATCTACGTTTGCGGGAGAACCACGTACATTTTTGGTCATAATAGAAAAAAATTACGGTTATTTACATAAACGCGTTAACGTAACATATCGACTTTTTAGGACTTGCCTCAACCTGATTGTTCGCTTTTCGCTACCCAAGCTAGTGAAATGTCTTATATTGTGCAGAATTTTCCGCCGAACACGCCAGTATAATCGGTTCCTTTAAACGTAGATTTTGCACAACTATATAGGAGAAAAAAGGATAACTACTTTTATAAATTTCACTCTCTCTTCTAAACAAAATGTGTCCGCCCCCTTATTCCATTGAGAAAAATTATGTTCTTGCCGAGTTCTACCAAACCTCGATTTAAGTACACAACGATATGAATGACCCTGTATATATATATATATATATATATATATATATATATATATATATATATATATCTATATATATATATTTATTTTTATATGAACGTAACGGAGCTCGCATATATATTTACCCCAGCGTCGTAGCGGCTCGGCTACGCAAAACTTAATCTCGTAAACCCCGCCCTATTTAGCAGACAGTGAGTCTCTGTGAACGGAGCCATGTATTTAATGGACTAATAAAGCGGCAGACCAACCACAGTTGAAAATATCATGTCCTGTGCTACTAATATTGTGCGTGTGCTACGTAGTATTTTCTGCAATGGCTTTCTTGCAACAGAGTTTCTGCAACGTTATACCCCCTTTCCGTTCAGACTATGAAACTCGGATGGCCTAATGAGTCATTCCATTACCAAACGGTACATCTAAAAACGCGCCTGCTTCGTGTGTCTGGCATTGATCGCTATTTAACCGGTAAGTCTTCGTACACGCCATTGTGCCGTTGGTCTGGAATGGGATTCGATGTACGTAGCCATTGTTCCGCGTATCGCCACGGATTGTAGAGCAGTCCGAGTGGGCATGGAAACCTTTGCGACGACTGAGGTCGTGGTCGTTTAAAGAAGCTACAGCGCGCCGCATGGTCCATTTAACCCCCCGGGATCGACTAATGCACTAAACGCGAGTGGAAAATCACGAACAAATAACCTAACTCTAAACAGGGCATAGCTTTCAAACAGGCCAAATTCTGCTCACGAGCTCTCCTCTTTCCTTTCTAAGTATCACAATGTTTTTGGATGACGTTCTACACCGACTTGTACATGAAGCTAGCGAGAAGTGTTGCCAACTTGCCATGGGAAATGGCGCGCGTCGCACGTATGCTTTGCCGCTCAAGTCCTTTCCAAGTTTGCTGTGTTTCATACGCGTCATTCCTGTCCTCGAATATTTTTCTCAATTATCCTTCTTTTTTTCGAAATGCAATCATAGACGTTAATACCTACCTCTCGGCCAATGAAGCGGTACTGCCAACACTCTTTAAACGGATAATGTACTTGACTTTACCTTCCCTTGAGTGCAATCTAACTACATTAGTAATACCGAGAGTGGAAACTTCCCGGTCGGATAGCAAAACTGTACAATTGGAACTACCTGGACAGACTTAATCGCTCAAATAAGCCCTCGTCACTCGTTGAGAGGTGAGCACGTGGCAGACTAAAGAGCGTTGCCTCCAGTCGTCGGGTTCGCTATATCGACCCGTGTGTGTTTTATTTCTGTGTAGCAATTATATACATATATTAAGGCAATTACATGCATACGCTTCTTCGTAGCGTGCATAAAAAATATTTTCCTCTTCTAGGCTCTCTAGGCTGACTACGGAAGCTATCGGGAGCTTAAAAGCAATATCTAACGGATAGCCTTTAAGAACGTTTACCATACACATGCTTGTGGAAATAAACGTCTTGCCGTGTTCACTTATCACAGGGGTTGTCCGTTGTCTTGTTAGTTAATACGCTACCTAGAATATGTTAAATTTGACCTCCGAAGAAAGCTGGAAGCACGGAACCGTCAATATACACTATAAAAAAGCGCACAAACAACACTCGTAATGATGGTACTGCCCTTAGTGATGGGCATAATGGTAATCGTCGTCATTATCAAGATCATGAACGCAATCAAGTTGCAAGCATACAACAAGATAGCGCGCCTTAAGAGAACAAAAAATAACGTTTCTGTATCTGAGAGCTGTTTATTTGACCTTGTACGTACGTTCGCCCGTATCCGTACCGCACGCGAGTTGCGCCGTTGAGACGGAACATAGAATCAGCGTCGAGCGCTTTTCCGCAAATACACAACGAACGACTCCAGGCGAGGTCCTGGACCTCTGCATGAAAACAGCGCTAGGATTGTTTAGGCTAATGATTAAAGTTCCGATTAAAATATTTTACTAGGGACCTCCTCACCCAGCGCTGTACATGGCAGCACTCAGCTTCAAGTATGCAAA
>QVRM01007007.1:0-155991 GCA_003439945.1 Dermanyssus gallinae | reverse complement strand
CTGTAGATCAAACGCATGTTAATGGGCATTAGTCCCAACATACCCCATCTCTTCCATTCGACATCAACCATGAACCGCAAAGGGATCACACAGACACAACTTCTCATCTTGTCTGCAGCTTCATGTAACCAAGCTCGTTTCCATATCTAACTTTTTGGTTCTACATAGTGGAAAAGCTCACTTCAGGTGTGCGCGCAACTTGTTTGTTGACAATATTCAAACAAATGCCAAACAATACTGTTCAAGCACCTTAATTTAATATCATCTGACTACGATCCTATCGTATAACAATATACAAAATAATCCGACATGTAATATAGACAATCTATACTAGCCTTCAATAGTTTTGAGGAACCACTCGTGATCCACTCATGAACATAATAAACCCTATCTACCGAACTATATATCTGACGCATTCCATAAATGTTGGCTCTATTTAACATCTCACATTTCTATTGAAAAATTGATCTATTAAACTCTTAGGATACCTATAGTCGAACACACATCAACGACACACGGCAGAAGACGTATGTCGCACATTTTGGTTGAAACATGTAATATAACACTGTTCACTTTTAGGTGAGCAGCGTGCACACGTGAAGCTGATTGTATGTTACTTTATGAGCGATGTGAAAGCGGTCCCGGACGGGGACAGGGCACGCTAATCTTGGGTGGGGTTTAGCCCGAAAAATGTATATAACTCTTAATGAATGGTGGAGTAAATACCAAAGTTGAGCCCTTGTCTATGCAGACAAGTGGTGTCGCGCAGTGCGATCATTCGGTCCTCCGCTACGCCTACGCTTATCAACTATTTCCTAGTGCTGAATGGTTCCCATCGGAGGCCGGCGTTTCTGGATTAATCTGCTTATTTATGTGGAAAAGCACGTGTTTTGCAGCCGTACACGCTCATTCTTCTCCACCACGCCCTTGCTATCTTGTTCCACTACTCGAACCCACCCAAGATCTCAAGGGGCAGACCCTATGAAGACGCTGGCAGTACAGGTCGACCAATGTCTGGCTGCAACAGATTCACCGCATCTGGACGACGAGTGCACTCATGGTACTATTAGCCGAAGACCTGTGAAGCTGGGGCAAAGCTTAAGAAGGGCCGCTTTTCCGGCGGTTTTTACAGACAGAATTAAGCATTAACAAACACGTTTATATATATTCACACACCCTTTAGCAGGGGGGGCTTTATTGATATCACAGAAAAAAGGTTCTTGCAAGTCGGTCTTCAGGCGGCATAGATATCGGGTTGTACTATGGTTAACCTTACGTACTAAGCGCCATGCAAACATTCTGTTAACGATCGCTTTCCTGGCTATCATTTTGGCTTGGATATTGATTCTCGAGCGAGTGTTTGTAGTATTTATCTCAAAAAAGCCTCACTGCTTGCTCGGCCCGTTCGTATATATGCGAGTAAACGTGCGTATAACATGTTAACCATATTGCCACATTCAACATCGTTTTGGCTAATGTTACAGCAGTATGCAACACGTTTAACAAACTTTTCATGACAATCGGCCAGTATCTGTTTCATCACGAGAATAACTTAGATTCCACAAAGATGAGGCATATACCAAGATCGGGAGAACATATTGTTTGTATAGTTTTACATACAAAGAGGGTTGTTTGATCACTAAGAGAAAACGCAGAATCCAGTCCATTCTCCTCGTAGCCGACGTTGCTACTTCTAGAATGTGAGGAGCATAGTTAAAATTTGATGTCGTTAATACACCTAGGCCTTTTATATATTTTGCAGTTAAATTCTAAGTGCCCAATGTGTATATATATATATATATATATATATATGTGCAGGTTGTTGCATTGTTGTGGTCAAAGTGAAGGACAGCACACTTATTCCCCTATAGTTGAAGATCGAGTCCTTTGCACCATTCTGTAAATTTGCCCAGCGTTTCTTGGAAAGAAACGATACTATTTGCATAATCTACAGGTGTATACATTTTAACATCGTCAGCATATATCTGTAAAGCGAGCGTTACTAGGGTTAAAGGAAGACATCAGGTTGTGTTACTAACTCAATCAGGTTTATTCCAACCGCCGATTTATCGGCCGTCTTACGGCTTCTCTCTGGCACACCGCCGAACTCGCCCGACCTACATGCGGCACGTAGTTCGCTCTGCCTCCTCTTCCTGTACGGTCTCTCCGCCGACTATTCTCTCACTCAACACTGCTGCTGGCGCAATTGGTGTACCTCCGTCAGCGACCACTAGAGGAGAGCTGACGGATGCCAATTCATGACATGCATATCTTAGCTTTAAGCTGCTCTTTCTCTCCTCAGCACCATTATCAATCATCGTCATCTGTTTCCCACTCATGCAATTAATATCTATACTATTATTATATTCGTCTACCTGACATATCTTTACCGGATTGCAATGCTCCTCGCAGTAGAATGTCGCATCGGTAATCTAGTTTATTTCGGGTGATTGTTTGGTTGGAGGAAATAAGCAAACCGCTCTTTTTTGCTCATTTCGGGTCTTTAACCCGGCCGGCGCGTAGTTCAGTTGGCAATGTCTGAAAGAAATACACGAAAAGCCCTATGGTGCACCAATTGTATACGTGACACCGAGTTACATGAGGAACGCTGAAAATTACCCTTTTCTGAACTGTTTTGTTTTCTTTTATATTACACGCACCCATACCCAGAGCTAGAGAGTCTTCTCTGTTTCAATGGAACGGAACCCGCCGATAATACCTTCTGGGCTGACTTAACGTCCATGGGGCTGCTTTTCGCATTGCTTCATAGACGGACCCCCATAAATACAAATGTGTAACGGTGGCGTTCGAACCCGCGTATCTATGTGTCTCCTCCGGTCGCGAGGCGCAGACGAATCCACCCACCACGCCACCGGGCTCGAACGGAACCCGCCTGTCCGCAGTTGCCCGGTAGCTTAGAGCCGGCCGCGTAGGCAGAGATCATCAGTCAACTCTGCGCGCTGAGGCAAAGGATGACGTCTCGTTCGACGCTTTGAAAAACGCGAGAGAGAGAAAGAGAGAGTGCTCAGTGTCGCTGGAATAGACATGATTTCTGGATCTTAGAATTGTGTGTAAATTTGTTGTTTATTTGTGTATTGACATTCTTATAAAAGTGTTGCACATGTTAACTTCAAGTTCCATTAAGCACATAGCTTATTCGGAGTCCTCCCCTTTATACGATTTCAATGTATAATTTATATTTGTCATTTTCACCTGTTTAGAATGTGATTTGTATATTTATTTGAATTCTAGATTCCAGAGTTTCGAGATAATATTCTCTAAAGTCGCATTTGAATTTGAGCCAGTTTGAGACTTTGTCTGCTTGACGGCGACCGGCTTTTTGATCGGTACTCTTCTCCTACTCTCCAATACGAGACTCCGATGTTTCGGATCGATAACTTTGATCAGACTGGTTGGAGTTGGCGTGTTACAGAATCTGCAAGTTAGATGTGTTACCTTTTGTAGATATAGGTGTTACTGATGTTGTCAAACCCGGTAAGTTGAGACGCACTCTAAAGAGTATACGCTAATTCAACTACTAGAAAGTTTTCTATAATAATTGGGAATGATTTAATGGACACATCGGCAATCAGGATGGTTAAGACAACACGGCTAAATACCTGCAGGCATTACTCGATTGCGGACTCAGACACACTCTTCCGAATCGCTGCCTACGAACGAATAATCGTAGCCTACAAAACTGCTGGAATAAGGTACAATGTGGTCGGCTCAAAACAGATAAACATTGATGACTCCTCGTGGCAGGTATGAAATGAATTGCGCTGCATTCGAGCATTAGCCCCTGCGCGGTCATGATATCTGTGCAGAACCGAAAACTGCTACGGATGGCCTAACGACTTTTTGCCACTATGAACAGCACAGGGCTACAGAGTAGCCAGCACAGAAGCCGCATTTGTTCACGCCGGAACGACCCGCCGGAGACCTCGGAACGGACGAGAGAGGACTCCGACTTGAGATTGCCTGCGGCTACAGGAAGGAAGGCCATGGAGGTACTTTCTGCAGGTGGCAAGCGTAATGAGTTAGGAGTTGAAGTAGTATTAAAGAATGGTTCCAGCTCCTCGCCTCTTCCTGAGGCCATTTAGGTGAGAGGTTTGTAGTGGGTATTATGCCAACAACATCGGCATCGAGTCCCACACTACCCGCTCTGGGTGTGCGTATAAGCATTTTTCCCTCTCACCGAAAAAAAAGCGTAATGAGTCGTTATCCCGTGGAGAGCGTCGAATGCGGCAACTGCAGGGATATTAGGCATCCGATTATAGAATGCATGGGCAGGTGTGCCGACAGGGGGACTTGCATTCCACTTGACGCAGGTTTTAGCTGAGCATGACATTTTCCAGACTTACATAGCAAAAACAGTAACACATAAAGCGCCTCGCTCGCATACGGATACTGCCCGAGTGTCGACGAAAACGATGCACAATGCATCCGCTCAGTGCAAAAAGAACTGTAAGAGACCAGAGGTTGAGAAAGAAGGAGAGCGAGAGAGAGCAGTCGATGCAACAGCTATCGATGCTCTCAAAGCAAAATGAACCCATGGTCTTTGCTCACTTGATCTGCGTTTCATACGATAAAAGATATCTTAGAGTGGCAATTTCATCACTGAAGAAAAAAGAGGCACTTAAAGGGCTCCGAACGGAGAGGTTGTTAAGGGAGCCCAAATGCAAACATATGCAAAGAAAGTAGTCATCTCTACTACGAAAACTAATAGTGCAAAGAAACAAGACGGCAAGCCGCTACTAAAATAAAGCATGGCGTAGACACAACTCCAGGCTAATTCGAAATCACCAGTGGGAAAAGCAGGTTGGATTATTGGCCGTATTGGGCCCTCGACAACAACAACAAACAACGAAAGCTGGGCCGCCATTCTGAGGGCCAACTTGCAACAATAGGTTCCATTATTGCGAACATGGGTAGAGGAGTTGGAAATCTCAAACAGGCCTGATAGCTAAGGTAGCGACTATGTTAGACTAAGACTTCCACTTTCTTGGGTACGTGCAGTTGTAACGGGGGATAATTTCGATATATTTATTCGACCATGCTCCAGGCAAAAATGTGGTCCATCTGCCTGTCTTCGCGACGACGTTGTGCAAGAGACGGCTTCTTACACTGTACACATTTTTCAAACACGGTGGACAATATTGGCTCGCTGTAGCTGAGCCAACGCATCGACGTCTCGACGCATTTGAAGATCGGTTTGTAGAGCATTTTCTAACTTGAGCTTTTTGTACGTCTTTCGTAATTATGGGACATACGATTGAGGAAATGTAATGAAGTATCTAGTGGGCTAATCATATATCTGGGTTCTTGTAGGTTTTTTTTTTTATAGATGTTTATTGATTACATATATAATCTGGAGAGTCTCACATCAGAGACCCACTACACAGTGGTACATTTTACGCTTTTAATGTTTTTAACATCCGATAAGCTCACAGCTTGTACATGTTTCGCTGATAGTTACATCGCTAGTCGCCATGCTAACTTACAGCACTAGATCACAAGAATTGACAAATTTCACCAGACTGGCAAGTCTGCTGTCAGCCATTCGTGCTGATAACATGTTTCCATCCTCTCCAAGCTTAGTAACGGCCTTAATCCATTGTGCTCGTTCCATTTCATATTTCCTGCATTCCGTAAGAATGTGTATAACGTCATCATATTTGTTACACTGCTCGCACATGGGTGATGATTTTACCCCAATTGGTTGAGCGTGCTTCCGCTCAGCCCCTTGGCACATCTCAGACGGTGAACCGTCACAGCACATCTACGGGAGGCCCCGCTTAAGTCATATGGTCCTGCAAAATTTATCCCGATCCCCATATTAATACGCTTTTGTGAAATCCCGTTTGCCAGCTCCTCCCATTTTTGACAACTGTGTTTCCACACTTTAGCTTTGACATGACTTGAGGAAGGCGGCACCAGGCATACGCGATCCAGCTTCTTCTTCTGTAGGGTGTCTCTGGCGACCTCGTCAGCTGCCTCGTTTCCTCGTACATTTACGTGAGCTGGAAGTCCACTGTAGTCGCAGCCGTGCCTTGAGATAGCCGGCGCAGCGAATAACGCACTGGATGAGATTTGAGTTGGGACCCGATGGGATCTTGTAGGTATTCTGCAGTCCTATCGTAGTAGAGCCTACAGCAGTTAGCAAAGCTTACAGTGATCCCGATCTGCGTAGAAGATTTTTCTCTCATCAAAACGTAAGCGACTTTGTCACTAATGTTTGTTTTTATTGTTGTCGTCGGTTTCTTGAAAACGCAGTCATTCTTGCTGTCGGTTGGGCAAAAAGGACGACTTGATTTCCGAGGCGTGCACAGACTAAGTAAGTAATTCTCTGATGTGTAGGCATTTCGTAATACACAAATATGAACATCTTCAAATAAAATAATATTTCCTAGGTCAATGATAATGGATGTGTGGAGCAATGTGCCAACTATATAGGGGCAAGTAGGGTCAGCAGTTGTATATTAGCACTTTGGAGTGAGCAAATGCTTGCGCGTGAACGTGTGATCACGGGTTGTCTAGCCCAGGATTTAGCCCAGCTCAACAATGCTTCCAAACAGATGCTGCATTTCCTCGTTGAGTGTCGAGCAACAGCCTCTAACGCAAATAACTCAGATGCTCTCGAGTCTCCCGTCGAAAGGTGAAAACCTCTGGCCGCGTAGTTTTATCCATAAAATCGTTGTTGTCATTTGTATCTAACCCAGAGACACTACAAGGCATTGCGCCGTATACATTTAGCTGGACTAAATATTGTCGTTGCTCGCTATCGCCTAAAGTTGAAAAAACATGTTTGTCATGCATGAAGAGCCTAATGAAGAGCATGCTAATAGGCCGCGTCAGACGCTAGCGATAACGCTAAAAATAATAGACATTAGTATATGTCTATGTACCAGAGATACAGATGATCGATTTGCTTACGGTCATACTGTCTCATACTAAATCAGCAACCTAAACACAACAACTGTACTTTAAGTCTCTGCTGTTCGTCTGGTTCCTTTGTTTCACCTTCCTTACTACTCATTGCCAAGTTCATTCAGTCACCTCAAAAATATCTTTTTCATTTTTGGTTTTATGGTTATGGTTTCCTTTGTTTAGTGTCATGATAATTTTCCTAGTTTCACTTTTAGTTTAAAGTATATAATCTGATCATTTGTGGAGAACCATCACATGTCTCTTCTACCGTTGGCATTTGGAGTTTAGCTCGGACCACGTATCCCGGGGGTTCCTTACAAAAACTCACTAAAGTGGCGAAGAGTTTAGCTACGATATCAATACGCATGACATAAACATAAACGCGCCCTAATTATCACCTAAATGAATGTGTTGTACAAACGCATTAAATTCGGTGTCCCATTGGCATTAAGATTGACTTCTAGGGCTGCAAACGGTATCAGCTCGATATCTAACATGTGGTGCTTGTTGAGCGTTGAAGAGACCGCAGCAATTTGGAATTGCATGTGCAAGGTCCTTCGCCAGGAAAAATACTAATACATTCCGTACGGGCCACGTTCTTCAGCCTGACGAAACGTCGACATTTTACACTATTGCATTTGGCATCTAAAATAAATGCCCAAGTATGCTACACTTTTTTAGTTAACAAAGTGCAGTTATGCTGCCTAGCGGCGGCGTGCTCTAGGGTATTAGTGCGCTAGTCATGGATGTCATCTACCAAGGCGTCGCAGGTTTGATCCCTATCATTGATCAAATTTTCTTTGAGCAATGCTTGTCGAGAATAAATTATAAAACTATATACCGCTGAGAGCCAGCGGCCGTGTTGCCACTAGTACTTTTGGGGAAACCCTAGATATCTCAAGATGTCCGGCCCTCGGTACATTAAAGAATTGCCTCACGGTGAGTTTCAAATCCGTTCAGAACGGAGGATAGTCTAGAATTAAAATCAACTTTCTTAAAAAAATGTTTATTCTAGTCTCGTTGCTTTGTTCGAGTAGTAGTAATAGCGGAAACAGACGCATCGAGTGGTTGGGCTTCCAGACCAGGGAGCAGTACAAAGTTTGGGGGACAATGGATTTATAAAGGCAAATGTATACGGCAGGCTTGTTTTCACAGGAACGGAACATGGCGTTAATAAGTTGGTACTATGCCCTAACTAGTTTATTGATGTGGATGCTAAAAATCAACGTTTGCAATCATGTAGATTTCCCAGACAGGTGTCGAGTTAAGGCTCAGTAAGATAACATGACTCATTTTTTACGTATTTTAGCATGACCTATTTGGTCGGGGAGATAACCACGAAATTGTCGGCAAACCACAGGGAAAGCCCGTTCACGGCAGACTGCAGTATGCAATTCACTCAAGCAGACCGGAAGGTAAAGCTTTAAATCATCGGCATACATACTCGGGTACTTGACATTGGCTGTCATCAACTCTTACTCTAAAACTGCGGTCACTTAGCTCTGCTTTTACCTACAGTAGAGCATGAGGGTGAATACCTAGGCGCTCCACATCTAAAAAAAGAAGATAATTGTGACCTCTGTCGAAAAAAAAACGGGGAGCACAATAAAAAGAGATAGTGCATTACCATCAAACCCCCCGGGACGTGACAACCGACACCGATATCGATGCCCTTGTCGGTCGCAAATAGTCGTCACCATATTATTACTATATGACAGCTAGTCAAACAATTAATGTCACAGAACTTAAAATAGAACCTGACTCTTTTTACGGAATACACTGCAATATTAATGGTGCCAAGTCTCATATACACGACATTGAAACGATGTTACATTTGCTTCCTTACCGTCCGTCATTTATCGCTTTGTCGGAAACTCGTATCTCGCGACAGGAGGCAGCCGCTTTTCAGATTAATAATTATAACCAATTTGTTGATTGCCGTAATGAGCCGGGTGGAGGTGTGGCACTGTTTATTAGACATGATTATGTGGTACGCGAGCGGAAAGATCTCAAACTACTCCTTCCGGCAGACGCTCGATGCGAAAGTATTTTTGTTGAGGTGTTTGCCGATGGTCAGAGTACAGTTGTGGGAGCATTTTATAGGCAACCGTCGGGGAGGCCCTTGGATTTCTTGTGTGCACTAGAAGAATTACTGCCAAAAATGAATAGCCTAAACACAATATGTCTCGGTGATGCGAATATTGACTTGTTAGATAAGGGCTCACATGCAACTGACCTGTATGAGTTACTACACTCGTATGACTTTCGAGAGATTATTGGTTTGCCGACTAGAGTGGCTTGTGTGGACACTGCTCACGGCCAACGTATCACCGAAACATGCATAGATCATATTTACTGCAATGTTTCACCCAAGACAACTATCGCCTCCGGCGTTCTTACGACCACTTTTTCTGACCACTTTACCACATTTATTTGTCTAAAATCTAAGCCGTCGGCCGCCAACGAGTGCCCACAATTCAAACTCAACTATGATCAAATAGTCGCCGAACTGTCATCGTCTATGTGGGACGACCTATACGGACTGCATGACGTCAACGAGGCATTTGAATTGTTTAGAGTAAGAGTTATGTCGGCGGTGAAGCGTAATAGTACTGAGATCAAGAATACTAAGTCGAGAAACGTAATTCGAAAAAATTGGGTGACACCGGAATTATATGCCCTTATTAAAGAGAAGGAACAGGCGTACGCAATACACAGAGCTGACCCCACACACAACGGCAAATGCAAAACTTATCGAATACTCAGGAACAGGGTGACAAGATTCTCACGCAAATGTAGAATGGAAGCGAACTGCAACATAGTTACAGACAGAATTAATAACCGGAGGGGTCCTTGGGAGGCAATCCAACCTGTACTTGGAGGTGTTCAGGATAAAAAATGTACCAAACTTCTTGTAAACGGGGAACTCGTCACCGATGAAACTTCGCTAGCTAACATATTCAACCACTACTACGCAACATGTGTGACCCGTTACAACGAGTGCTCATCGAGCTATGCCATTCCGGATAACTTCTCGACGCCTGCCGAACAATTCTCTCTGCAGCCAGTCAACGTTCACAGAATTCACCACCTTTTACAAAATGTTAAAATATGCTCCACCGCCCCCGAACAGATTCCATCACTGGTTCTTCGTAGGGCTGCGGACGCACTCGCATCGCCTCTTGAGTATATTATCAATCTTTCCATCAGAACAGGAGTATACCCCAATGTCCTAAAGCTATACCGTGTGGTTCCATTGTTCAAAGGCGGGGATCGCCTGTCCCGAGACAACTATAGACCTATCAGCATTCCCGCGCCAATATCGAAGGTCTTTGAAAAATGCATTTTTGAACAGTTTACAGATTTTATCGAAGGACACAACGTCCTACATTGTAGGCAGTTCGGTTTTCGACCTAAGATGTCGACGATTGTGCCTGTCATGGATTTTGTCGAGGACATACGGAAACACTTAAAATCAGAGAAGACTGTAGCAGCGGTATTTATTGACCTTAGAAAGGCGTTCGATACAGTTGACTTAGACATTCTTTTAAAAAAACTCTCTACTTATAGAGCTAGTGAAAATTTTATAAAGTGGGTGCGCTCATTCATCTGTGAAAGACGCCAAGTTGTCCAAATTGGACAATCTTCTTCTCTTATAGAAAATATATCGATTGGAGTGGCTCAAGGGAGTATCAGTGGTCCGCTATTATTTAATATTTTTGTTAACGATATTTTTAGTATTCCTAACCACGCAAAACTAACCTTGTTTGCTGACGACACAACGGCTCTATTCGTGGGCGACTCTCCCCAACAAGTTGAAACAATGATTCGTGAGGATATTGAAAGGCTATCTCTATGGTTCAAAAATAACGGCCTCTATATTAATTGGTCAAAAACAGGAATTGTTCAATTTAAAACTCCAAGAGGCCAATCGACAATCAATCCTGAAGCTTTTGCATGCGACCGCAAGCTTAATATACTAGTTGAAGCGAAGTTCCTGGGCATTGTTCTTGACGAACATCTGACGTTCCAGGCGCATGCGAAACATGTCAGAAAAAAAATTGTCAGTGGCGTAGCCGCCATATACCGCACACGCAAAATCCTTCCCCGCCAATGCCTTACGGCAATGTACCACGCGTATGTACAGAGCCACCTAACATACGGTCTGGAGGTGTACGGTCTTTCTTATGCATCTAATATAACTCCGCTTCATTTGCTTCAGAAAAGAGCACTTCGTCTTGTCTTAGGCCTCCCACATCGCGTCTCAATAACGATAGAACAATATAAGGAACTCTCGGTGCTCCCGTTACCACATCTTATTAAATTTACCATAGTTGTCGAAATAAAGCGTATTCTTCTTGGCCATCATCCCAACCTGGTTGGCCTTATCGAATCTGCAAGGACCCAAAACACCCGAGGCTCGGCATCTCACTTGCTTATTGTCTCCCCGGCCACAAGTACGCAATCAAGGTTTGCACTATGTAATTCAGGTGTTACCTTGTGGAACAAGTTACCTAGTGGCATTAGGACACTAATATCGCTTAGTCAATTCAAAAACACTGCTAGAACGCACTATCTTACCTTACTTGCGTCTGAATAAACCATATTTATGTAATCATGTACACAATCTATAGAAAAATAATTGCAATAACACGAGATACTACGGTGATAATGTATAAAATCTTACTGTAACTTGTACATATGATTCGCACTAGCCTGTGGCTATATGAAGTTGTAACACAAATGAGAACTACAATTAAGAATGAATAAACGTCATATCATATCATCATATCATTAAGTTAAAAAAAATGCGCCAAACGCCCTGCCGTATATGTTTGCTTTTATCAATCAATTCTCCTTTTTAAGATTTCTACTGCTCCCCGGTCTCCTCGGAGGCTCAACTGCTCGATTTTTCTTCCACCGTTGCCCTACTGGTCGAACAAGGCAAAATAACCGCATTTTCAGGCTACTACTTTGTCTGCGTATGATTAGACCCGGACTACGTCAACCATGATTATCCGAGCTTGAACCTAACTATTCGAGCTGCGCACGGAGGAAAAACTGTGTGCCGTGTAGTTTACAGGGATACAGCATGGTCCCTGAAAGTGTATATATATATTGATCTTACAACAAAGTCTCAAAAACGTCACGTACGTCTTGTTGCAATCCGTGACAGCGAATATCAATCATGGCTTTTTCGGAAATACGAAAAGATGCTGAAGACTTAGAGAGCAGAGCCGCTCATCATTTAGATGGGACCACTGTCAAATGATAGAATTGTCAGAATTCTTTGTAATAATAAAAACCGTACAGCAAGGGATGAAATAATAAATAATTAAAAATCATATATATATATATATATATATATATATATATATATATATATATATATGGGAAACGAATATCATCAAACATTTTACGGGACAACGAATACACCATTCGTGTTTCGGTAAGAAAATTCACTTCGAAATTTACGATACTTGTTCTTCTGGTACGAATGCAATTGTGATTGTTTCCATTCGTGACCCAGAGTCCAGTATAATACCTAATAGGTTAGGCGCAAAGGACATGCTGCGTAGTCTATCCCCGTAGTTAGAAGAACGCTACGTACAATTGCTTGCTTTACAACAGATGTAAAATTACGAGCAACATACAACAAATGTTTGAGTTTGTAACTCTTTCAAAATGGCGCAACAACAGTGGCTATGATGAGTACATTTACCGACAATGCGTGTACTAGATCTAAGATCTATTTGCCAATGACTGCATAACATGTGCGTTTTTATGTCGGCATGCCGGCCACGTCGTGCAAATCCATGCCGAACTACTTGTATCTACGCAGTGTTTACGTCACCGATGACACTAGCATATAAAACTGACCCGAGCCTTCAGTGATGGCTGCATTTTTTTTCTTTCTCGCTATATATGATCTCTATGATCTGTCGCTATATGATTTCTCTGAACATTCGCTCTACCTGACACAACGTATTTGCGTATGGTCATGGCAACTCACACTACTATTCTATATATCAGGTCAATGAAAGAAAAGCCAAATAATCGTATGGTCAGCAAGGCCAGTGGTTCGCGCTTATACATTCACAGTAGAATGTTGGCGCCTGATGCTGGTGGTGGTACAGGTGGTACAATTGCTAGTTCGCGAGCATTTGCGATTCCGTGGACGTTAAGTGAGTTGGCTAAGAGTCATCAGCCCGAAACAGTTTGCGAGCATTTGTCGTGTCGGCCGCACGACGCACAGCTGCAGCCCGACTGAGCGAGCCTATCTACTCCTTCGTGTGTTGTTATTTTTGCTCTGGAGAGCAGAAGACGAATGGACGGACGGACGGGCGGAGCCCGGCCGAGTGTCGCGGCAGATCTCTCTCTCTCTCTGTTTTGTTATGTATCTATCTGGATCGATCTATGATGTATCATCTATCTGAGAGTAGGCGGTAGAGCACAGTAATCACAGCCCGATCATACGGCGTCTGTTTGTGTGCCTACCTACCTACCTACCTACCTACAATCAACCAACCAAACAGTCAACCAACCGAGACAGTTCGCCATAGACAGCTGATGTGTTTACAATAACCCGTGGTGGTGGTGCGTTCTCGCTCGCATTCGCTTGCGTTTGCGAGAGAGCGTATTCGCAAAGCGTAAGTCGAAAAGACGAAGACGAAACGACGTTCTCTTTATTTTTTTTTGGCTCCTTCTTCGAGAACGATGACGAGAGTCGATGATGAAGAAGAACAGAAGAGGACGTGTGTGCTTTTTCTGTGTTGGTAGTGGGGGATAAGCAAATCGTCGTCTCGCGTCAGCTGATGTGTGTTGCCTGTTGTGCTTTACGCCCGTAGGATTCGTGCGAGATGGTGTGTGTGTGTGTGTGTGTCAGTAATGGTCGTGCTTGGTAATTGTGACGCTGCATCATGACAACACAGACGCGTAGATCCGTATACAGAGATACAAATTCGAACTCGCCGATGGGAAGTTAGAGCTTCAGAAAACTGAAGTGGTGAAGTGTAAATGAAGTCGAAGTGGCCATGATCTGTCACCGCTACCGCTGCAGCTGCTAATTAATTAAGTTGTTGTTGTCGTCGTCGTCGTCGTCGTCGTCGTTGTTGTTGTTGTTGTTGTTGTTGTTGTTGCTGTCGTTCGAGAGATGATGCGAGCTAGTTATGACATGTCGAGCTAGTTAGCGAATGAGTAAGTGAGTGATTGAGCTAGATGGTATTTTTTATGCTCTGTACGTACATCGTAGAAGAGTTATTAATTGTTGTCATACCTGTGTGTTCGTAAAACTGTTATTAGCACTATCATTCAACAGCAACAACACATTGCTTGCTGATGTTCGTATTGCTGCTGCTAATATAAATATTCTCATTATTATCAGCAGCAGCATTCATTCAGGTAGGGCTGGATATCCATCGGTAATCGTTCCTCGACAACAAATGCGAAGCTGAAAGCCGGTTGACGTTCATTCGATGGAAGGCGAAGAAGCATCACCGCATAGTCCAGAGCGCCGTGAGTATTAGTCACCCAAAGTATGTCGTCGCAATAATAATAACAATCAATAATAATAATAATAATAATAATAATAATAATAATAATAATAATAATAATAATAATAATAATAATAATAATAATAATAATAATAATAATAATAATAATAATAATAATAATAATAATAATAATAATAATAATAATAATAATAATAATAATAATAATAATAATAATAATAATAATAATAATAATAATAAAGCCATGGTAGAGTTTCTAGACACGCTGAAATCAATGCAATTATAAGAAGAGCTACGCAAAGCTGGTATACCAAGCACGCTCGAGCCCAGATTAGGACTTCATGACGACAAAAGACCAGACGGTGTAACAATCCCGCTATGGGCTAACGGCAGATGCTTGGTATGGGATGCTACAGTGTCCTGTACAGTGACTCCCTCGTATATACGCCACAGTTCACTAGAAGCGGGATGGGTTGCCCAGCGCGCAGATAATGGGAAAAAACGCAAGTACCAAGAACTGGAGACAAGTTATATCGTAGTGCCAATATCGATGGAAACAATGGGCCCGGTAAGCAAGGGAACCAAGAGATTCATCAGTGAGCTGGGCCAACGGATTACAGATCTCACAGGGAATCGGCGCGAAGGCGAGTTTCTACGGCAACTGCTGTCGCTTGCTGTGTGCCGAGGAAACGCCGGCTGTATTGTCGGTTCCATGGAATAATATTTAGGAGTTAGAAGAAGACAAGGAGTACACGTTCACACCTCACAATTGTAACATTTAAAAATATTAATAAATAATAATAATAATAATAATAAAAAAATAATAATAATAATAATAATAATAACCAGCGCACACTGTTGCAAGGTTTGCATGTGTAAATATCCTCGATTTGAGAAATTTACTACAATTTGTCATCATCCGAGATGGAACGATAAGCAGTGGTTATTACTATTCTTGCTTGCCCGGTGGTTCTTCCTGTCTAAATAATAGCCTTTGTGTCCGTGAATGTCGCTATGGCAGACGAAATCGACCAGTGATAATTTAACTAATCCGAATTTGATAAGCTGGCTTTAGAACTTGACCTCACTCTGTTAGTGCTTTTCTCAGATATATATGTATATATATATATATATATATATATATATATATATATAAATGCGTGTGTTTGTAGGCACGTTTCCACTGGCTTGGTTAACTGAGGTTAATAATGATAACAGTCGGGGTACTTTAAGGCATAATTGCCGTCGAATGCCTGCACGCGGCTCGTCACGGCTTATGACGGCTTAAACGTCAACTGACACACATCATTCGCTTCTATCGCTGCTTTCGCTGTTGCGGCAAATCTCGTGAATCTGGCTTAAAAAATGTTGCAGGTCCTATGCAGTGTCGTAGATGCAATGACGACAGTTGTTAACATCTACATTTTGTCTGCCGACCGGTGGCCTTTCAGAGTTGGGCCGGCGTACCTTCAAGATTATCGTGATCGGCAGTTCAAACGTCGGAAAGACGTGTTTGACGTTTCGCTTCTGTGAGGGCAGGTTTCCCCGCAAGACAGAGGCAACTATCGGGGTCGATTTCCGTGAGAGACTCGTAGACGTCGATGGTGAGCTAATCGAGGTGTGTAAGCTACTCTCTACACTCAACCACTACTAAGTGAGTGTGTAGTCGGGTATACATTCGAATGAAGGACACATGCATTATTATACAATGAATACAGCATTTAATTATTCGTACCGTTCATACAATATCAATACAAGTCACTGAATACTGACCTTAAGGCGGCCTGCATAATGCGCTCGATTACCTTTCAGCTTCAGCTTTGGGACACCGCGGGGCAAGAGCGCTTCCGACGAAGCATGGTCCAGCATTACTACCGGTAAAGACTCTCTCTCTCTCTCTCTGTTTCTATATGTGTGTATATATTTTCGCTATTTGGTTCGGTAGAGTTCAATCGATTTGATCATGCTGGTTCCAGTAAGGTCGATTATCACAAGAGGCTTGACTGTGACTTTCGTTGTGATAATTGCATTGTCTGGAGTTTCTTTATTGGTGTTTGAACGGTGAATTGGGCGTCGCTATGGCTTATGAGTTGTTGGTATCTGTGCAGTCGTCGTAGCGTCATCGCAGTAAGCTGCCTGGTAGTTTGGATATCTAAAGGCTTAGGAGTTCAATTGCCAAGGAGACACAAACTGCCGCCCAAGTCGGTGCTTCAGAGCCGGCTGGGAGCAGGGCTTGCGTATCGTCTGGAGTACCACAAGTCGATCCAGTACAGATACGGAATGGTGCAGACCAGGACTGTTCTAGACTGAAAATCATCACGTTTACTTACACAAGATTGTAATATGAATTGATGAATAAGTAATTATGAAGGCCAGATATCAAGCAGTGTCCGATCAGCTTTGTCCATATGGCTCAACACGGAAGATGTGGCCAGAAGCCTAATGCAGCTTTTTGCAATAGGGTTGATATCCGTTACTGACCTATCCGTCTCTAACGTCATTCAAGGCTTCGATGTGGCGTTTACAGACGACGCGGCACGCAGAGGCTTCTGTGTCTGTCTTTCTGAGATATAAAACCAACCGTCCTCCTGGAGCACGATCAACCAAAGTTATGTTACAATTTCCAAAGAGTAGGCCATCTTTTTTTCTTCTTTTTTTGGCTGGCCCTCAGCCAACATTTAACGTCTACGGGACTGCTTCCGCTTTGCTTCGTACGACGGACCCCATAAATACAAATGTGTAACGGTGGGGCTCGAGCTCGTGCACCTATGTGTCTCTTTCGGTTGCGAGGCGCACCTGAATACACCACGCCACCGGGCTTGGCAACGAATGGGGCATATAGCGTACAGGTGCACCATCCGCAAGACCTGCAAGAAATATGGAAGTTGTGATCACCCGGCATCCAGTTTCTTGAAACAGTCGATGTGTGCAAGCAGTAGTGACCCCAACAACGCGGATACCTTTTGTTCGCATGTGGATTGCCTCCTTGAGCAGAACAGGATTATGATGGAGGCGAGCGTTTTTCAAGTTTAGGCATCGAATCCGTCTGTATTGGTTACCGAGACTCACAGCGACTACCATAGAAAACGGAAGGTAATATCTCCGGTGTTGCCAGGTTGATAAGCATCCAGGATATCTAGAGCCAGCCAACGAAAATGCGGAAGCTCTCCGCTCCAAACACCCACATGCTCCTCCATGCCGACAATTGCGGCGGCCGCACTGACTTCTTCAACCCCGCGTGACGAGATACTGAATGTCATGAAGATCTTCAGCAGAAGCTCAGCTGCCGGTCTGGGCGGAGGTCGAGTTAACGCCTTTGCTAAAGTAGTTGATGACCTTCAAATCGCCTTTAATAGAGTCTGGAGAGTCTATTTGCTTTGAGCCGTCAAGTCGTGGGCACCTTTACTGTTTGCAACATATGCTCGTCGCCTGAGCTTTAGTCGGGCACTGAGATCTGCCGGCTTTTCGTGTGCACTTGCTCTATCCAGGAACGATGGAAAAAGACCTGATGGTCTCACTCTGACCTTCTTGTGCATGGCTATATTAACAGACTCATTAGCCCATTCTATGGTGCGTAAAGGTGCGTACCGAGCAGGTTATGCTTCCAAGTATCAAATGCAGAAGATTCTCTGGCATTGGTTATGCGTACCATTTTGCCCGTTCAGGCTCCTTTGCACTCAAGCTAATTTAGTGTGTTCGCAAATACCTTAGCCTTTTGACGGGAGACTCGAGAGCATCCGAATTCTTACGTCAGAGGCTGTCGTTTGACATTCAACGAGGAAATGTAGCGTAGCATTTGTCCAAAGTACTAACAAATATTTTATTAAAGACTAATGCAATATATATATATATATATATATATATATATATTCTATTTACTTTCTAAATAAAAGTAAATCGATGCCAATGTCCCTTTTATAGCTCGGCTACGGCTCTTCACTGAAGCCAGCCGATTACAAAGCGACCAAACGAAGATTTTCAATATTATTGTTAATATGAGTGAAAGCTAAACAGTCTTTGAATATGCTTTGCATATCCTCTGTGATTTTGCACTTATCCTTATTGCGTTTATCCGCTGTAATATTTCTTCTACTCATTTCTCAGAGGAAAACTAGCTACGGCTTTCCTAGCCGGCCCATTGGCAGCACGTACGAAATAATAATAATACGTACCTGTAATCTCAGAGTATTCACGCCGTGTTTTGCAGTATGCACGAAATAATACGTACCTGTCATACTAGACTATTCACGCCTTGTTTACGCTGCTTTTGTTTCTTCAGTTTTATGACTTGGGAGAAACCGTTGTACCCCACGAAGATGTACCCCTAACAGACCCTTCTTCCTAAAAATGCACGCTTTTGATCTGCCTGTAAGTGATGTGACATCTTACTTGGTGCCACCAGGTAATGTCTATAAAAGTGCGACGACATTCCAGGCTAACGATTTTCGGATTCGACAAGCGCCTTGTGCCGTTTGTGCGTGGGCAGTATTTCTTCTATACTATTTATTTTGCAGATCTGTTTTCAATTAGATGCGTGTATTTAGGGGTTTAGCCTATACAGTCGTTGATTGGAATGTATAAAAACTGTCCTTCTGTTCAAAGACTTGCCGAGACTATGTATATATATATATATATACGTGTGTATGTAATGTGACTTCAACAGAAATGTGAACGCGGTCGTGTTCGTGTACGATGTCACAAAGCTTGCTTCGTTTGAGAGTCTTCCTGCGTGGATCGCGGAATGCGATCAGCACAGGCTTGGCACACGCGAGGTGCCTCGGATTCTTGTCGGAAACAAATGTGACTGCACCGAAGAGGTAATACGCAAGGATTGCATTGGGTTTTCACTGTCGTTTCACTAATCCCTCAGACAGCGACATGATACTACATACTAATATACAATAATAGCAATCCTATTATTAATAACCCCTTTTATGCATATCAATTTTACTATAAAGGGCAAGGCTGAGATTTTCTCTTCTCAGTGAGTTGTCGATCTATTCTACTTCGGTTTATGCGGGGTTCTGTTTGTTGTGTCATTACAGTCAGCATCGTTCTGCCTTTGTTTTTCGCTGCTGCTAAACATGATGCGTGGCTTGTTATTAGTCTGTTTACTATTGTAATGCTAGACTAATGAATATGTATTTCAATTAATTATTATTTGTTTTTTAACATGACAGATTGAGTAAAGGACCTTTATGTGTTGGACTGCTTTGTCGTTTAGCTAACACATTACATGCTGTAACGTCAGGGGGCATGAAGGCAGTTGCGGGGCGAAATTCCGTAAAGTCATTCACTATTCTTCTTTACTCTTTTCTCGTACTTTTAACGTCTGTTGTGTTCTTTAACATACATAAATGTGAGTGTGTGTTCAAATGACCCTTGATAATATACGAGGGCGAATCGGCAAGATCTAGCACTTTGATTTCAAAAATTGAACCGAAACTACCAAGATCTTCTGGTTTATTTTTCTTTGAAGCTATTTATAAGCTACACATAGGCAACGCCTCACGCCAATCGGTTTACTGTTTGAGTTTGTTTAAAAAAAGTCAAGAAAACGAGAGTCGGCGACCGATAATGGATTAGCAGCGTATCTGCATTAAGGTCTGTGTGAAAAACAAATCATATGTTCTTCTACGTCAATAATAGAAAGCGTAGAAAAAGTTTGTGATATCGTGCTCAACAATCGCCGAATTACGATCAAGGAGATAGCTGAGGAATTAGTTGTAACAGTCTTGACCGATATTTTATACATCAGAGGCCTGGCAGCGAAGTTTATTCCAAAAGTGTTGAATTTCCAGCAGATGAACGCCCGACGGGAAATGTCCGAAATGAACCTTCAGGCTGAAGCAGAAGGCCATGAATTGCTTCAGTGTGATTACAATAGAAGAGTCATGGGTATATAGTTATGACATGGAGACTAAGCCCAATCCTCCCAGTGAGCTTCCAAGGAGAGAGTCGGTCGAAGAAATTCAAACAGAGCAGATCCACCACCAAGGTTATTTTGACAATTTTTTTCAAAATTCTACGAATACTTGCCGTTTAGTTCTGCGGCAATAAGGAACACTGCGCAATTTAAGACGTTTGTGCGAGCACGTCCGACGCAAGAAGCCTGGAATGTGGGCAAACAACTCTTGGAATCTCCATCACGACAACGCACCGGCGCGTGCGTCGTTACTGATTTTGGATTGTTTGATGAAAAATTCGATTCAAATAGTTCCGCAACCTCCCTATTCACCGGACCTGGCTCCGTCCAACCTTTTCCTGTTCCAACGGATAAAAAACTTAACAGACAACGCTTCGAGGCAAAGAGAGGAGATAAAGAAAGATTGCAGGTGCAACTCCATTCGAGTCAGAAATACGCATTACAAAAAATTAAAGTTGGAAAGAAGGTGACACAAGTGCATTGCAGCGGGCAGGAGCTATTTTGAAAGGAACACTTTGAAAGATTAAATAAATATGATTCTTTTATAATTATATATCAGTTCGATCCACTGTTCGATCTTATATATATATATGAGTTTTATTTACCATTCCTTGTGGAATATCTTTTGAATCAGATGCGCTCGCTGTGTAGTATGTCATACAGCGTGCTGCCGGCTTCGTATATAGTTGTATATTATTGCTATGGTATAATTATATGTATTTTAACAAATATCCTCGTCTGTCGTGCATTCATATTATTAATTGGATTATCACGATGGTTATATTACTACCTAATTATACAATAGTTTGCTTTAGCGGGGCGTCTTCCCATAGTTTCCTACAATCTGTGCCATTTCCCTAGCCTGCGTTTGGTTTCACTTATCTCTTGCCATAATGGTTTATCACCGAAACCTAATGCCTCAGCTAGGGACACTGTTCTCACTCCTCCTAGCTCGTCGCACTTCAGCACGATATGTTCGATGGATTCTTCTTCTATATCACACACTCTACACCGAACGCTCTCAATTTCCGAGTATCTGGCCGCCAGCAGTCGGGTGTTGAGCATACCGGCCCTACAGTCAGCGAACAGCCCGGACGCTTGCGAGTTCGAATAAATGATATATTTTCGGCCGTATTCCTTTTTTTGTTGCCTGTACAATTGCAAGGATGTCTTTCTCTCCATATCCTCTCTCCACCTTTCTTCGGCTGTTTTGTCAATTTTCTTCTTCACATCTTTGGTTATCTGTTTATTGTTATCACCTCGTGTTCTTCAAAATCCATCGTATTGCACTTAAATTTGCGTTCAAGGAACCTTAGACGCCTATCCCATTTGCTTGTATTTTTTTCGCTCAGTTTTGCTGTGAGCAGTTCGGCCGCCCAGTTTTGTTCTTCCTCACTTACGGCTATGTTTTTTAGACGGCTTACATACGATATCTTAGCTTGTGCTTCCCTTGCCCAGAAGCTGGAGACTCCGAATTCCCCTTCGATAAATTGTGCTGCACATGTATACCTACATTGCATTGCATGTCGGCCAACTGCACGTTGTATTGTGTCTAATTTATTTACCACGCTTGCGTCTAAACTCACAATAGCGTTAGCGTACGTCACCGTTGGCACAAACAAGCTTTTCCAAAGCTCTTTAGTCACCATGAATCTATTGCAACTCCACAAAGCCTTCTTTCTTACAATCTTTTGTCCATTTTCAGCTCGTTCTCTTCTTATTGCATGCTCAGCGTGAAAAATATCTGGACTGTTTTCTATTATAACTCCCAAGTATTTGTATGCGTTTTTATATTCTATTTCTTTTCCCTGAATCTGTAGCGGCATCTCTCTGATATCCCCGGAAAATATAACATTTGCACATTTATTTTCGTTGAACTCCTGTCCAATATTTTTTGCCGTTTCTCCGCATATTGTTAGCATTTTTTGCATTTGGTCAACACCTTCCGCTAAAATCACCATGTCGTCTGCAAACAACAGAACACACGGTCGAAGGGATACCATATCATTAAGCTTATATAACCTGTTGTTTTCCACGCAGATCTTTATTTTAAATGCTTTATAGGTACACTGTCTTATCTTGAGTGCTACCACCTATTTTGCTCAAAATAGTGTGCAACTTACGTTGGTTACGTATTTACTTAATGGTTATGTATGTACAACTTTTTTGATATATATATATATATATATATATATAGTCATTCAAGAAAAATACGTTTAGCCAAACATGCTTTCAAAACCTAGTTATTATAAAAGCATGTTCACAGTCAAGCTAAAATATTGTTCGGTCGTTATTACTATGATTGGCGGTGCGCTTTGCTAGCATTATAGGAGACAGCTATCAATTGCCATTAACCAATGTCGCTTGTTTTGATTGAGCAGATCGCAGTCAGCACAAGTGTGGCTCAAAGATTTGCTGACCAACACAGCATGCCACTGTTCGAGACTTCGGCAAAGGTGCGTATGCCTTCAATGCGAAAGAGGACTAAGTCAGCTTATTTATTAGGGGCGTGTTCCAAATTAAAAAAGGTTTTGCTCGTCCCAGGAGACAAGGGAAAGTGTAGCAATACAATTGTTTTAAGGACATTATTGATTGTTGTCGGTTATCGATATTTTCACTCAAGGAGGCATATATCTACGGCTAAAACCTTGAGTGGTTCAGCCTTAATCTAGTAGCTAGTCGTTAACATACGATAAAATAGACGTACATAAAAACAGCCGAATTCTATACATTTTTAGATATCTTACAAGTGGATGGAGTATAGATAGAGAAAATCTAACGGTGTGTACAAAAATGTGAGAAGATACAACGCAATACACATGAAAATATACTTCATCTTGTTATACTTTTTTAACACGAGTTGCATTGTGCTTTTTCATTTGACGACCATCCGTCGTTTCCTCTAGGACGATAGTCGCAGTGATCACGTTGAGGGAATATTCATGACACTAGCCCACAAGCTTAAGAACTGCAAGCCAATGATGACTCGCCAAGGTCCGGCAGCACCAGCAACAGCAGCAGCAGACATTTGTGTGCTTAATCGCCACGAAGAGGAGGAGGAAATCGGATGGTGCTGTTGAGTCAAACAGCAAACTGCTAGCCTGTTATAGTGCCACGTGTGCATTTATATCCTATACGGTCAAATAGCGTCGTGCTTCCAAATATATCTACGCTACTACTTACAGCTCTACGACGATGGAGGCGACAACAGTAGAAACATGATCATCAACGACAGTAACAGTAAGAAAGCAGAGGCAGAAAGAAGCGTGCTTTGATCTGTGTATGTGCGCAAGGTTTCGAGACGCCGACAGCCGTCTGAGGGCCTGATGACTTCACTATCAATCTTTGCAGAAAGTCACAGAAACGCCTATTCATCGGCGTACGAAGCAATGACAACCGTAGCCCGCAGGGCGCAACTCTAGTACCGCAGGAGCTCACACACAGCATTGAAGTAAGGCTATTCTGTGTGCCGGCATATGCTTCTCTCATACGTTGTCCCTCTGCGGTGGCACGGCTGTGCCTTAAGGATGAATATATAATAATATATATATATATATATATTCATCAATTTTGCGCTTCTTGAATTAGCAACAGCATCTGCGGTTATACCACATTCCAGCTCGTCGCTGTGTTGAAGCTGCTAAAGACAATTCTGTGAATCGTAGTGTCCATGCAAATTATACCTGAGTGCGACAATGACGACAACAACAGTGACAATTGTTACAGTTTTAAAACAAATAATGACGACAAAAACAGCTGCAGCTACAGAAATATCAACAACAACAATTAAAGCATACAAAAAGTGGCAGCAGCACCATCGTCATTTACGACGTGCGACCAAAGATGATTTTCTTAGAGTCGGAGCAATTTTACCATTTGTTGCAAAAGCGAAATACATAATGTCGATTTTTAGGCGGCCGCTCCGTAATCGCATAACTATATTTTCGAGGTTATTTACGGAGACACTATGACATTTAAGCAAAGTATATATATATATATATATATATATATGCCGGCAGTCTATTGCTACCGGCAGCGTGCATGTATGGACAGAACAGGACTTGTATAATAATTAAATGCCGGAAAGTAACAAAAAAACATGCAAAACTTGTTGTGATCTTGCTGTTTGCTGACTTGAGCTAACAACGAGGGCGAACGTCAGCAACCATCAATTTGCTCGTTATACCTTTTCCTTGCCCTTCTCTTCATTTAATGACAAACGCTCCATACTCTAGCTATGCAAGTCTGGAGCTCTGTTGCGAAGTTACATGTCCTAGCATGTCTAGCTCTTTTAGTAATTTTATATAATTGTTTTTTATACTCTTGATATACTATTATGTTTATATACCTTGTGGTTGTCGGTATTACGTGTTGATGTCGAAATAAAGGCTGGTTATATGACCAACATGTATAATCCACCTATGTGTGGCATATGCGTCTTATATCAAGCATATTAAACTGGCTCTCGCGTGGAATATATTCGTCTCTACAGACTTCGATAGCCCAGTCATTTTTGTGTGTAGGGCGGAGCTGCTGCAGCTGTTTGTGGCGCAGCGCCCCACGTGTCTTCGTACAAAGTGTGCAGCCTTATCAGTTTTTGTTAATGTCTCCGGGGAAGTCACTATCGAAAATCGGTTTTTATATAGTAGCTGTCGTGCAGCGCGAAAAACGGCTGGGCTCAATAGCTTAATTAGCTGATTGAGCCGGTTGCCGTAAGCCTTGATGTTTTGCATAAAACAAAGACCTGTATAGAAGATGGACAACAAAGTATGCTATCGTTTACATATACGAATAGTTTATACATACGAATAGTAAAACATGGTCGGCTTGTTGACTCTGACGCAGACTGAAATTTCTGGCAATTCAGCTTTCACGGCAGTACATTTTGTATGAAAACTTTGAATAAAAAACTTGACACCATGCCGAACAGCTGAGCAGACATAGGTTAGAACTTGCATAAAAAAAGTTTTCCTGAGCGAGCTCAATGTTAGAGCGGAACTTGTTTGTTTCCTAAGCGTCCACGTGGATCCATGCCCCTCGCCTATGAGACCTCATGTAAGTCGTTTAATATATTAGAAGGAAGAGCTCACGCACGTGGGCATTTTAGTGTGGCTGCTCTAATAAATCAGATAAGTTATTTACATTCTTGGTTGTGGTCCTTGTTTAGCAACATACACTATTTTAACGTGTCTGGTAATTCAAATAAATACCCCATCATAATTATAAAGGCTTACTACAAAACCAATGTTATACCGTGTAGATGTAGACAACTTGTTTCTGTGCCTTAGCTTTTATGTAAAGCATATATTATTCTACTTAGCTCTCTCTCTCTATATATATATATATATATATATATACAAAGTTTCTGTGCCTTAGCTTTTATGTAAAGCATATATTATTCTATTTAGCTCTCTCTCTCTATATATATATATATATATATATCGAGTTCCTAAGAGCGGCGCTCCCCGACCCGCAAAAACCTCGCAGATTCGGATCCATCACTATCTCTATGAGTGGTGTATGGGACTCAGAATCTGCGAGGGCTCGGCGTCACGAAGAGGAATCTGATAGATCTTACCGTCTTAATGTTGCAAGGAGCCTTGAGGGTATACCGCTCGCACCGGGTCCATAAGAGCGGGGGCTACCATCAAGCAAGGGCACAAACAGCTGATTCTTAACCTCGCGTGACACCTTTTTACCACAATTTTTATTAAGGCGAGCACTGCCGAGTGTGCAAACGTATTGTAAATGATTAATAAATCATCACAATATTTTCTATATATGCTTCAACATTTAGTTTATAAAAATTTTGCGTTCGTTCACTTCGAGGGTACTTCTACTGGGTACACGTCAGACGACTAATGCGCTCTGTTTTGCGGGGAGAGTTACTACACTGTAACTCCCAACTACTTAGACAAACGAGTCTGCAAGTTATCACGGAAGCAAGAGTTTGAGTAATTTAAAGTAGGACTAGTTTAGCGCTTACCCGCTTAGCGACGGGCAGGTAAAGCTACGTAACTAATTTCTTATTCAATCGTGACTGGAGCAGCACAACATGAATCTGCCTTTCGGGGTGGAGGAGGTGTGTCAGGTCCTACGG
The DNA here is from genome assembly GCA_003439945.1 of Dermanyssus gallinae. Taxonomy (NCBI): domain Eukaryota; kingdom Metazoa; phylum Arthropoda; class Arachnida; order Mesostigmata; family Dermanyssidae; genus Dermanyssus; species Dermanyssus gallinae. Next base: position 129,524 of record QVRM01007007.1, on the reverse strand, counting down.
TCACTCCCCAAGAGAAAGAGCTCAGGGCCCGATTAGGTCTGCTATGAGCATTGGATCCAGTCACTTCCTTTCTTGGCAGAAACTTTTTGTGATTTCTTTACCGAAATTATAAAGAGGGGGCGGATGCGTAAAGTCTGGCATGTCGCCAGGCTTTCTCTTCTGTTCAAGGGTAGGCATGGTGATGACAAGCAGGATCCAAATCTCTATCGTTGAGTGGCGTCAGAACGCACAATGAAGAAGATTTTTTGTAAGTTGGTTATTCGACGGATTCAGCGCGTGACTGAAGAGGCACTTCCACCGGAGCAATTCGGTTTTAGGAGAGGCCGAGGCACCCGTGATGCAATCCATGTTCTCCAGTCAGAAATCGAGCGAGCTGTGGCACAACCCAAAGGCCATCTGTATGCAGTCTTTATTGATTTCGTCAAGGCCTTTGACAAAGCCCCTCGTCATCTGCTGGTTGAAGCATTCCAACGAGCAGGAGTGGGTGGCTCTCTCCTGTGTGTAATAGCAAGCTTCTTTGAGGAGGACACCTTGTTGGTAGACGGTGAGCAGGGTGTATTAGAGATTAAGCACAATGTGGGAACTCCGCAAGGAGACCCGCTAAGCTGCGTCTCGTTTGCACTTCTCCTTGCTGACCTCGTCGGTTACGTCCGACAGGAGTATCAAAAAGACGTAGTGGTGATGTATGCATGGTCGCTCATCGCGATTTAGGTGCCATCAAGCGCATTACCTCTATGATAGAGGTGTTTCTTGTCTCGAAGGGACTTAAGATAAACACCAGGAAGACCAAAGCCATGAAATTCAGGCGTGGAGGTCGATTGGCTGCCCGAGACGTTATACGTTGCTGCGGCCAACTATTGGAGTTTGTTAACTCTTTCCAGTATCTTGGCCTTCGGGTTCATTATACAGGAACGACGTTCACAGCGCATGTAAACGAAACAGTACGAAAGGCACTTGTCTCTCTTTACGGGGAAGTAGGCAATGTCCGAAGACTGTCCGTTCTTTCAGCAGTGAGGCTCTTCATGCTTAAGATCGTTTTAGGGCTGATGTACGGCCTTGACAGGGTGTGACACTACCTCACGCGGCAAATTTTAACCAGCTTGAAAGATGTTTTTCATTATATATGAAGCGAGTGCTTTGCTTGCCTATCCGAGCAGGGAGCCGCTTTGTGTATCTCATGTCAGGCTGCCCATCGGCTGCTGAAACAATTCGACTAAGGCTGAAGATGCCGCGTACAGTACCTTACGAATGCTTTATTTCGGAGTGGGAAGCTAAAGTCAAACTGGCCAGACGGGAGGTCGGTGGTTTGGACGTTTTCAGTGCCTTGCACCTTTGGTCTGGTCTTGCATGTGACAATCACCACGTATACACCAGGTACATAGTGCATGGTTATCACTACCTGGTATGTTCACACGCAACCTTTCATGAGGAGTACGAGTTGTGCACCTGCCGGTTCTGTCTGCAGAGGTGTGCCAAGTACCATGCAGTGGAATGCACAGCGCTGGACCAAAAATCGTTGCACTACTTCTCTCGTCGGAAGCGTGAAGAAGATAGAGCTTCATGAAGAAACATTTTCAATGTATATTATACTCAATTTGAGTGAAATAAACATAATTATAATACTGTCGCGCTAACGGCCTAACCCTGATGCCCTTGAAAGTAGGACTAGTTACTTTAGCGTGGATTGAATGTTATGACCATATAATGGTTGGAATATTGGGATCACGCATACAAAACCAATTCAATTGCAAACTTAGATTAAATGTTCAAACATATATATATATATATATATATATATATATATGGCAAATTAATAGGCAGCAAATTTGTCATACGCCTACATTTTTTGTTTGCGATGCGCAGAGGTGGTCTGCTGTGACCGAACTTATTTGACAAATCGACTCCCAGCAGACTATTTATCTACTCAAACTTGTCTGCATGAACTTGATCTAAGGTGCGGGTCTAGGAATTACTGTCCTGTTACATAGCCACGCCTACCTGCTGGCAACTGAGACCCCGAACCACCTGCGACAGATTCGGCAGGTGTAAGCAGGACTGCATTTAATAGCACGGCATTAGAAAAGACAAAATATGTGCATTTTTTGAAAATTCATTTGGCATTTTATTTATCTCTGTTTGTCTCTCGCTCCGCTGCTTTTATTGGCCCTCACACCCCTTTCTTGATGTTTTCCGACACACATCATTCATTTTTGTTTGAATAAATAAAATTCTTCCCCCATGTATGTGTACAGACGTCTGTATTTGTTTTCGCGAGTAAGTGCCTAAATTGATTATAGTATACCAGATTCCAACATTTATATATATATCAAATTTCGCACCAACCTCAGGAAAACTCGCCAAAACATTTCTTTATACCAACTCAGCAACGAACGATAAGACGTACAAAAAGGTCTATGTCTGTATGGAGGCGTTACGCCTAATTCATTTTCTGTCACCGCTTACGTTCTCACTCTCTCGCTCTGTCTCTCGTTTTCGATCGTGTTTAGCTTTTTTTTCACAGCATTTCCTAGAGTTCATATCTACTGCCTAAATCTTCGCTTGCTCATTTCTTACACTTTACATGTCTATGTACAATGGATAGCCGTTGCTCGCTCTCGAAGCAGGTGTCTGCGCTAATTGGTTATGATGTCGCTCTGCCGCGTCGACGTCGTCGCGGATATGCTGTCGGGACACATGCGTGCAGCAATAAAAATTAAACGAATGAACTAATATAGAAAATAAAGCAAAAACAAACCAAGAAAAGGAATAATCGTACAGACTAAAAAAAGTAAACCAGGCGACCGCACTAGCCCCACCGCAACGAGCGACTGCAAAGTAATTTTGTGCGCTCCTCTGGGAGGTGCGAATTAAGGAAAGGAGGAGTGAACAGGAGGCGGAATGGCACCCAGCCGCATCGCATATATATATATATATATATATATTAATTGTGCTCGCATTGGCTTTACGGCTTTACGGATCGCCGCATCCTTCTACATGATTCTGATAATAGCCTTACTCTCTCATCTCGGCAAGGATGCAAGCTTGACTGACTCTACAAAATTATGACGGCGACAGAAGATGACGATGAATCCAGCCTAAAAAGCGTTTCAACTCGAATCGTACTCGTGTTCAAGGGTGGTCGGAAGTCCACCTCCTCGGCTGCAGCATGTCTACCTACGCCCCTGAGACACGATTACAGCTATTATCAGAACCACCAGCCACTGACTACCGACGGTATCCCACACAATTATTACTGTTGGTGTTATTGTTGCTCCCAAAGCAGCATCCTTCTGTACTGCACAAAGGGACGAGCAGCTAATGTCAAGATCTGCTCACGTGTTCGCATTTGTTCGCATCTTTTACCGCTTGATGCTCCGATAATCATGGTCATCACCCCCTAAGCTATCAACATCACCAGATTCATATCGTCGTTGTGATCACTATGTTAGGAATAACTTTGTATTCATGCGCTAAGTCGGCTATGTCTCTTTCCGTCTTCATGGGAGACTAGTGCCCACATGTTACTCATATCTTCAACCTTGTCTCCTTTCTCGTTTACTATTTATTGGCATATGTGTGTATACCTGTGCTTGTTTATGTTGCAACATCATATTCTCCTTAATCGTAGTATTAGTACTATTATTATTGTTAGTAGTAGTAGTTGTAATATTAATGGTAGCCATACAATCGTTCTCTACAGCTGCTGCATGATCTGACGTGCACGATCAGACATGCTTGATTTGAACATGGATTCAAATCATCATAACCTCATCATAGCTATCATCAGCATCAGCATTTTCTTCTTCACTCTCCTATGTATATCACGATTTTCAGCAGTTACATCTAAATTTCTCGAGTTCGAGTCTGCAGCTGCACGTTATTTTCGTTAATAATCGCACATGTATTTGTTTTGTTTCACCATATTATGTATATAAATGTACATCATTAATAACATACTCCGCTATTAGATGGGGACCTTTATCTCACGCGATACGCGCGTTACAGCGTTTCAAGTGGCACCTTTTCTGATCCTCCACCTTCTGACGTGACTCCAGGCAAGTACGGTTGGTTTTAGTGTTCAACACTTCCAAGCCACCGCTTTATTAGCGCAAGAATATCCAATTCCGATCGCCCCATTATCATCAGTTGAACTCTGATGCTATAGCAGTAGGCGACGGCTAAAGACGCATTTGCTACTCCGACGCCTGCATCAACGTCCTACACAAAAGGGAACCGCTGTAACTTTCCGCCGCGACTAAGTGCGAAGTACAAGGGTACATGGGAATGATCGTTAGAGTCATGTTCGAGAGCTATTAACTCAAAAGGCCAATATACTACGAATTACGCTTCCTACTGGACGACCGCTGATTACCTGTCCCTTCGCAGCAGCTACTACGATCAGCTGCCCCTGCTTCTACATCTATGAAGCAAGCAGATCTACCGACAAGGCTTCTAGCACGCTTCGCGCTCGCAATAAATAACCCCTTAGTCTGTCAGAACCATCATGTTGCTGGTGGATTTTGCTATTCTTTTCACTGTTGTTGCTGTCAGCGTTAGCTTTGGCTGAGTTATTAGGTTAGTTTCAGAGAAATTCTGGTCTTTGCGACTTCTAATCGTATACATTATCGGGCTTGTTAGGGCACCGAATAACCTATAGACTCGCACAGTTTCTGAGGAACGTGGTTGACGTTTGCCGACGAAACGGCGATTAATCATAAGAACCATTCCTAACAATACTAGGTTCTTACGACGCTTTCCCCGTGCATCACACTTATTACTGTTTGTTGTAGCTGATGCTTGTTGCATCTGGTATACACATGCCTTGCTAGCTTGTTGGTGTCCATGACCACCTAAGTACCTATGAGTTGAGCATGATTTAAATAATATCAATCATATTGGACACTAGCGGTATCAAGCCTTCGTAGTATTAGTAGTACTAGTAGTAATTATCGGTGCCGCAGCCGTCACTAATTTAGGTGAACTGGCCGTTTTACCAATCGCTTGTTAATCGCAATAATAACAATATTCAATATCACCATTGACAACCGCTCGAAAAGAAGTCGCCTTTTAGGGAACTTCTTGTCATTTCAAACAAAAATCCGTTTCATATCTATTAATTAAAAGTATGCTGATGTTTCTTCTCATTGGCCGACGACTATTGGATCGAGCCTATGATTTTTCTGCCGCACGACTTCATTTTGTAGAAGCGTTGCCTCAACAGTTTCCCCCAACAGTTCTTAATAGACAACTGTCGCGCCAAGGTCCTCTGGACGATCATCTACGAGCAATCGAGTCCCCTCCGCTCGACGTTAAACTCGTCGAGTTTTCAAGAAAACGCCGGAAAACAGGACCATTGATCGTTTGTGCAGTGAAGCCGCTACTCGGAGTATGAACGCAATAATGGCCTGATGATCTGCAGTTACCTTTGCCGATCGATATGCTGCGACTACCCAAGAAATGGCAATGGCATCATCACCAAACACCACCGAGTTCCAGCTGGAGGTTCTACGTCGACGTTGAGTTAAGTTGGTGACACGCAAGCGCTTTCTCTACACCATCTCTCAGCACCGACTTGTCGATGCGTGCGCGCCTGGTCTCCTTCAGGCTACCAGCGCTACAATGGTTTTAATTCTCCCGTTTGGTTACGTAACTCTTGTTTGGTTTTTACAGTTGTTGTTGTTGTTGCTGGTTAAGTCGTTTATGTTGTTGATCAGTAGTTTTAAGGCTTTTTAGCACTAATTAATACTGCTGGTTGTCATAGTTCTGGTTGCTGGTGCGAGCCTTGTAGGTGTCCCTTTTGCGTAATGATGGATGCACTTGGGCATCTCTCTAAATGCGAGTCAACTATTGCTGATATAGAGGGATTTTGATCGGCACAAACCCGAGAAAAAAGGTGTGCCGTGATTGTATGTATCACTGAAGTTAGCCGCGCCGAGGCGTGCTTTTACATCAATAACCTACTAACTGGGTGCTGTGTACTAATTAGATACAAACCGTGTATGGGATGGGACGACCAATTAACCTACGGACACTGATGGTGCATCGCGTGGCGGATACAACGGATCACTGGCACCGTTTGCAGGGAGTCAGCGACAATCACTCGTAAACTCGTACCAGCGCTTTATATGGGTAATAATGTAGGAAAGATTCGAACCCAGTTGATAGTCCATGTCCCCTGTGTGTATATGTATATATATATGCATACCTTAAAGGAGGTCCACAAAATACGAATCATCAATATTCATATCACCAATTGTCGACCGAACGGATCATGCGGAGCATTCAGCACACTATCTACGTCGATATCTATCTCTTCTTCTACCACGTCCGAAAGGCGGATGCTACTCGCTTCCGATGTTGTTTTTGTTCCCCGCTCTCGCTGCACAGTTGAATTGCTCCCACAATGAATGCTTGTAGCAGTTCTACTACTAGTAGTAGTAGTAGTAGTGGTTTCAGTAGTAATGGATGTTCTGCCCAGCGTGGCTGTGTGGTCATAGCAGCAGCCGACGCGACGGCGGCGCAAGCACGGGGAGTTCGGCGCTCTCGTTCTCTAAGCAGGCACACGTGGTTGACCCTGCCAAAGCCGAAGAAGACGACCGTCGTTTAGGCCTTCATCACCATCACCTATTTGCTGGTCTTAGTGAATCGTCGCAACTCGCTGCTGCTGCTGCCGCCACCGTCGCCACTTACTCACTGCCCTGCTGTAGTCGAGAGTCGTGTTTCCAGTCAGTTGTCACGGGATCACATCGGCGGGAAACCACATATGTGCACATATGTATATCTAATCCCGCGTCCTCTTGAGAAATTATGTTGTTCTTTTTCGATCACTGTTGCTGATACCAGTCATCTTTTAACTGCAATCTATTACTAAGTCACTGCAGAGGCAGCAGGTACCACAGGTACCCCCACCACTACTACCACTCCCACTACCAAACATGCGCCTGCTACTACTGATAAGGTTACGGGAGCTGCTGCTGCGGCTGCTGCTGCTGCTACGCGTATCCTTGGCAGCAAAGAGCAGCAGCTTCAGCTGCTCTGTTGTTTTTATGCAGCAGCAGTGCTGTTTGCTGTTGTTGTTGCGTTGTGCGTGATTTGTTTACATCATCTCCTCGAACGTCGTCATGATATCGTTTTGAGCGTTCATGTCAATCTGTCCGCTCATCACCTCCCGCCGACGACGCTCCTGCTCGCGTCGTCGTTGTTTCTCGCGCTCAGCTTCGCTCTGGACCGCTGGACTAGCGGCCGGTGCATTGCTTCGCATTGCCGCCGGACTGTTGCTTCCGGACCCGCCTGAACGAACGAAATAAATAGAAAATAAGGACAGGGCACAAAGAAACCATTAACAACGAAGAGCATCAAAACATTTGCACGTTCATGTTGAGTATCTGGGGGTGGGTAAGCAAGGCCGTCAATCAATACAACACTCTTGTGGCAACTCTCAGCAAGCTCAACAAACGCTGACCTAAACGGATCCGCAACCCATCAACAGCTGGAAAAACAATCTGTGACCATCATACCACTCTACGATGCGTCGGCCTTACCGGAAAAAAAATCAACCACCTTGTGTCGGGGAATCCATTGGGCATCACGATATTTGCCACCAACCTTGAATCTTCGGAGCGTGTTAGCTACGCAGCACATCTCATTAGAACGATGAAATTTTAACATCTTTGTGAAACATGTGTAAATGGAATCATATCACCTAAAGGCTTACGCCATTGAGTTAGCTACCTGAGTTATCTGAAGCAGGTCCATGGAGCGAGTGGTGCGAATGTTGCATACTGTGATGCGGATGTCCCGAATGATGTTGTTGACTTGGCGAATGTACCCCTGCATGGCTGCCAAAGTGGCTCATTTCACTCTTTGGACCGAGGCTAGGAAGTTGACCCGGATGACCTCCAATACCGACGCCACCTGTAACTAGCTGCTTCGTACGTTCGGCGGCCTCCTTGCGTTCCTTCGCTTCGTCAAGTAGACGTTGCTGCAAGTCAACGTGTCGAGCAACAACAATTAGCAACAGTAAAGGAAATATAACTCATAGCAAGACCTAAATCTAAAGCCAACAAATAATAACATCATTCAATCGAGTAGGTCTGATATTAGCAAAGGAGATCACGTAATAGCCGCGTTAACAGTGCAAACTTAGACAGATCAATGCGCAATTACCTTGTTTTAATCACAAAGCTAACATTATCTACTTTAGCACAACAATGCTAAATTATATATATATATATATACATATATATAAATCCAATAATAAAGGTAAATCATGTTTACACATCTACTACTTCTACATACATTATGGTGCAGTTATAGGAAGCAAAATCTAGATAGGCGCACCTTATCAGCTTTTTCCTTGGCTTGCTTCTTGAACTGTTGGAAAGAGTTCATCATAAGCGAGTTGCTGCTGCTACCGGATCCCTTGAGAGACGTCTGAGTACTCGGCGCGTTATGACTGGCGGGAGCACCGGCCGTCGCAAGGCTCGACCACGAGCCAAAGTTTCTCAGCTTGCTACTTTCACTCTGAAAGGTAACCATCGCGTGGCGTACGTCAGTTACTACAGACATCACAAATGAACTATAAACTAAGACATCATTGGGCAGTTGACATATTGGCTACCGCCGGTTAACTTGCGCGTCGTTAGTGGCACATTCCTTAACCCCATGGAGCATTTATCATCCAACCAAGCTATGGCTGACGTTATTACCGAGTCATGGCTTCCACAGTCTTGTTCCATCTCTCAGTCGCTTGCCAGTAATTCTAGCTGTACGACATGATGAAAATAAATATCAATACGTCAACACGGCCCCCACAATAAACTTTATCAACTCATTTACAACAAACGTTCATCCAGAGACAAACTCATCAGGCTCACCGTGCAAATCGTCCCCACATAGCTCCGTATACATAATTACCTATTTCTAATATCAGAGGAACAAGAGTTAAAAAAATAGTTTGTTGTACTTTCTGTCTTTATGAACACACGTGCATACATATTTGATTTTCTTGTGCATAATGTTCTCTTCACCTTGGTTGATATGGCTACGGCGACGTAACTCTGCATGGCTTTCTCGAGGTGGGTATATAAATGTTGTTTACAAAAATGGCATCCTCTATAAATTACCTTATGACTGGCATGCGTCGCTTGTTGCTGTTGTTGTTGCTGCTGGTGCTGCTGTTGTTGTTGCTGCTGCTGCTGTTGCTGCTGTTGTTGTTGCTGTTGCTGGCTGTTGGTTGCAGCCATGACGTGTGCAAGACCCGCCATTGAACTTGTCTGTTGATGCGACTGTGGTATATGCCCTTGTACTGTGCCCTGTTGTTGTTGCTGCTGCTGCTGTTGTTGGATTTCTTGCTGAGTGGTTACGTTGTCGCCGACCGTCGTATGGCGTGTCGTCGCAGACAACGTTGCAGCCGCTGGCACCGACTGTCCAGCTGAGTGCCCAAGTGCCAAGCTTGAGTTAAAGTCGCTCGCGCCTATTGCTGCTGATGCCGCCGTGCTGGCTGCCATCGCATGGCCCCCCATAGCGATGCCCTCCAATCCGGGCTGGTGGGACGCCATCTGAACAAGTTGTTGTGTTTGCGGGAGAAGCTGACCGAGTTGCTCCATGAGGATTCGCGAGTTGCTACTTCCAAACAGAGGGTCCATCTACAATTGTGGCCATCGTTGCACACAATAGCCGCACAACGGCCATACCATGGATACAAAAAACAAAACACACACACACACGCGTTAAACTCGGACTGTGCCATCGTACCTCATCACCGTATTTGATACGGATGGGATTCGTCGGCTGCAAATCGTAGAAGTGGCATAACAACGCACGCTTATCATATACTCCATAAAAGTGTAACCGGTTGTCTAGACATATATGTACATATAGACGAGCTTTTCAGATGAGTGCAAACTAATGTATGCTTGAATCTCAGTAGGATCATGGAAGATTATGGGTGCTAGTCTCAGGACGATCGACAGTATTCGACCGTCTCTTTTTAAATTTGTGCCTTCAAAGTTCTTAATATAATTAAAAAACAATTATAAATAACCATATATGTTTGGTCAAAAGAGCAAATTTTATATTCATGATACTCGACGTTGAACTCGTGAATTAAATTTCCTTATATACAATGTATTTACTGAACAAAACGTCTACAGAAACTATTAAGATTTTGCTTCTTAGATGTAGTCAAAATCTGAATAAAGCGGCATGTGTAGGATACCGTGTTAAAGGGCATATAAAACACGATTCCTTAAACAGTTTATGTTTTGTATAGGAATCCGTTGACTATTTTCTGCATACAAGCATGCCAATTGTCTTTACAAATACAACTGATGAACGGAAAAACTCGTAGCCGTTGGGCGGCGCTGCACTAACAAAGGCCAAGTATTTACCAAAAGCATCGTCTCCAGATAGCACAGAGACATTTATCAGTCATCCAGACTAATTCAAGAAAGCACACTTGGTCGAACTGATTAGATATATTAATTTTCCGCCCCTCGCGAAAACTCTCACGTGATTTGTTCACAGTCTTTTGTTCCAAGCAATAATGACCACAAAAAGCCAGGATTCGACAATGCAGGTCATCATTACAATCACATGCCACCAAAAATCGTATTTAGCACTGTTGCGTTACGGACGCGTCCATCTTTACCACGTGTTAAAGTAACCCCAAATGTTTCCACACGAACAGGTGCGTCGCCTATATGCCCACTCCAATACGATGTCAAAATCTTAAATAAGGTCGTTGCAATCGCTGCTTGAATTAAGGCGCTGTCACACGTGCCTGCTTTTCATTTGGGCGACAATGTTTGTTTTTATTGACACGGCACATTCCACCACCCAGGATGTACGTATGTCCTTTATTGGAGGCTATCGATTACTGCGATTTAACTTAGGAACTGGGGAACGGCGCTGTAGAGCTTTTCCGTCTGGCCGGTGACCACACCGAGGAGTGTGCCGAATAGCTGCTAATCGGGCAGTCACGCTAAGAAGTTCTCCGCGTTCAGAATCTCGTAAAATCAAAACTCGGGCGGGCTATCTACTCTTCGAATGCTTGATTTTTTTAGTAAAAATAAAGCATTAAAACCCGAAATGCACTAACACTGATCATTATTGAAAACGTATTAAATAGGGCATAGTCTTATATATATATATATATATATATATATGATATCGTGTAAAACGCATATAATAGTTTCATGTGTGTTCTGCACACACAGCATTCCCTCAGCTGGACGTGAAAAGTCGCACGTCATTTGCATGATACGGTTTCTAAAATGTAACAGCAAACTCGTTGCAGGAGCGTTTTGCCATATTTTTCATCGTATTCAAAACCGACATTATGTAACTAACTTAGGTAAAGACCAAGGAGAATCGCATACGTATGCCCCATACGGCATTGAATCCGTGCAGAACATGCAAGACCAAATTCACCGAGTGACACTGTTGCAAAAATAAAATTATTTCACGACCACAAATAATCGTGGACAACTGTATAGAATATCCTTGGTAAAGCACTTAGCTATAAGAGTGCACATCCTCTAGGGTTGAATATCTGCCCCTATTTGAAAAACGTAAATGATTGGCATCATTCATGGTTTAAACTGAGCAAGTCGGTTAGACCAAAAACGTATGTCCTCATGCCACGAAATTAAAAAAACAAGTGTATTAGATTAAGATAGTGTAGCTACTCCTGCATTAATATCGTTTATCCAATTATATACCAAAGGACAATGAAAATGCGCACCAACGCATCGCATTACGTAACAAGCAAAATAGACTAAGCAATCGTTTCACCAAGCTGAGTTTGCAAAAAAAAGGCACCGGTCCTTCAACACTCCTGGTACGTAAGAATGATCATCGTCATCATAGAACATGGAACAACATGAAACACATCAGGAAAAACTACGTTCCGTGTACCAAGACTATACAACGAACACAAGGCAGCATGAACAAAAGAGACTCAGATGTAAACGGGACACAGAATCAGAACATCACTGACACACAAACAAAACAGAGAAAAGGAAGGAGGTAGAAAAAGAGAGAAAATTAGAAGTCGTTTTGAGCACGAACGCGTGCAACGTGCATGGTAACCCAGTTTCGTCAAAGCCCATTGTGTTTCAGTAATCTTATCGACCGCAGTCGATATGTCGTGTATGCTTGGTGGTACAATGCATATAATCCGTTACAGTTTTCATCAGTATTGTAAATAATTCTTTTGTTGCTTATTGTCGTCTTTGTTACAATTATTGGTACCCTTGTTCTAAGCACCTTCTTCGCCTTATTAATGACTTTCGTTGTTGCTGCCTGCACCTTTCTTGGCACTTGGTATATGCTGTGCATGCCATGTGCCATGTATTTGAAACTGACTGAATTGAAAGTGTTATATGTCTTTCAGAGGAGTCAAACCTCCAAGTGCTAATGTGCGCGTCCCCGATCCATGCCATCCGTTATCTGTTATTATTCTTTTCTGTTTGTATGCTATACCTATACGCTTGTTATACAACTGTCGAATGTGTCGTGCAAGTTGTACCCGGACGAGCAAACGCGGGCTGCCTACAACAACTCGCGTGTGCATCTTGTACGTCACGCCATTCAGAAAGGGTAACATAGCATTGATAGATAGCAAACATGAAGAGGGTTGCTTGCTTAGCGTGCGTTTAACAACGTCGTTCCGGACGTGCCCGTAATGTTATACGGGCGCCCGACGATGTTGATTCGCCACGGCGCGTTCCACCAATAGCCAGCCAGCAATCATTCAACACATCCAGCTACCCGAAGCAGCACTGTTAAACGACGCCTGACACTAACGAGCAAGACATGAAACATATCACGACGAAGAAGAAAGACGGCGACGAAGACGATGATGATGCTACTGCTGCTGTTGCTGCTAATGACGAAGAACAAGACGACCAGCAATCAGCTTCAACATATCCACCAATGCGCGCCCGTGCGCCCGTGCATTATCACGTACCTTCCCAAATGCCGCCAGCTGAGTGTCGAGGCCGCCCATGAGAGCGGCCATGTCCATCCCAAGGGCACCACCAACGCCCGTGTTGCCGGTTTGCATCATCTGAGATGCACCTGTCATGATGTTCCCAACGCCCATTTGTGCGGTACCGCCGCCGGCGGCGGCAGCGGCCATTCCCGATGTGTTCTGCAGTGGCAGAAGCGGTGACGACATCATGGGCACCAGTGATGAGGTTAACAATAATCATGAGACGAGCAAGCAGGCGATGACAGATGCACGTAGATGTGTGATACCAAGTGTATGCATTCAATCACTCATGACGAAACTGCTGCACTAAAAATGATTATCTTTATCAGCCCACCTAGAGTTACGAGAAGATACCAAAAAGTTGCGTCCACACAAGTGTCGATTCGCAGCACCCATCTTCGCCGTACTATTTTCACGTAAATGTTCATATCTATTACGCTTAAGTAAGTAGCCGCTACAAGAGGACTCAAAACAGAGATAGCAAGCTAAACTAGTGTTCAAATTCAAATGAGCTGACGGGAAAGAAAGTGAACGCAGCGACTATTTTAGGCGGTCCCAATTTCACCATTCTATCTTCGAAGATAGGCTTCCACAACTATTACAATCATTTCACAATCATAGGCTACGGGTTACGTAAATAAAAGCACCCATTATGAGGACGAAGTATAAGAGGTGCGTTTGTCTTTTCTGTGCCAGATATAAAATAGCGTTGCTGTATTCCCAGCCAAGCCTCTTAATGCTGCATTGTCTACACGCACGTAGGATACAGTTTTCGTCCTTAAACTGGAGCAGATGAAGGTCCGATGAAGGCTCAAACACTTCGTCAACCTTAGTGACCTGTCGCCTTTGATAACATCTAATCAGCAAAGCATCCATAACACTGTGAGTGATAATGTTGTTGCTGTTATGGCCTGGTAACGAGACAGCAGGAACAAAAATAGTCAGTGCGCACAAAATAATGTTGTACGCACTACCAGCTCGTAAGACAAAATAAAATAAATGCTAAACACGCACGCGGTGACAAACTACGTCGAACACACCTACCAATACATGCACCCGTATATAGATAGTTAACTGAAAAAAAATATATATATATATAATTAGACTTAGCAACACTAACACCTACTCCCTGACTGAGACATAAAGCTAAGGGACTGTACTCTTTCCCTTACCGTTAATACATTATTGCCGTTACTGCCGGAGGCGCTATTAGTCGTCGAGGCTCCTGTCACATTCAATGCTATAGAAGCATCAGTCGTGTCGAGACCAGCAGGTCCCCCCATTCCATTAAGAAGGTCGGCAGCCTCCGCAGTTGCTGTGGACATCTGTAAATCACCCGCCTTCAAGGTGCAACCAACAGCAGAGACGGCGATTCAAAAATTTCGTTATCACAGGTCATCATCCGCTTCCTGCGAACGCGATCGGGGGACGCACCTGCACTACATTCATCTCATTGTGTTACTGAGTCAACAAAAAGTTGTTGCTAGAGGAGGAACTAAATAAATTTAAATCATCATTTGGCGTAAAATTGGCAACGCTGAGGAAATTGAGAGACGCCAGACCGACAAACCACCAGTGGCATGCTCTTAACGAGGGACCTAATAAGGGCCAAATAATGACAAGACGTATGACCATATCAAGCGAATAATGATGCTAGTACTTAGCGTCGCATACGTGCGCTGTCTGTGATCGGTGCCACCGCACATTCTTACCTTAGTGAGGCTAGGATCGTTCAACGCTGCCTTAGCAAGGGCGCTGTGAATGTTGTTGTTATTATTGTTGCTGTTGGCCATTTGGCTGCCTGTACCCATCCCTCCTCCGGGTGGGCCTGAATGGGCTATGTCTGTCGGTCCTAATGGCCCGCCGGACCCCGCCGGGCCAACCGATCCGGGCATCGCCGCTCCTTCAATGGGGCCCGAGGTGTTGTTGCTGTGTATGTGGCCAGCTACCGTTGCAGTAGGACCAGTGACTACCGCGTGCGCTGCTGCGGCTGCTGTTGCCGCGGCCGTCGTTGTTGCTGTAGCTGCTGCGACTGTTGCTGCCATTGTCGACGCCATTGTTGTCGCCATAACTGCCGCCGTTCTGTCAG
The DNA here is from genome assembly GCA_003439945.1 of Dermanyssus gallinae. Taxonomy (NCBI): domain Eukaryota; kingdom Metazoa; phylum Arthropoda; class Arachnida; order Mesostigmata; family Dermanyssidae; genus Dermanyssus; species Dermanyssus gallinae. The sequence continues at coordinate 114,438 of QVRM01007007.1, read as the reverse complement.
CTACAGAAGCAGCTCCCGATGCAGCTCCGTTATGTCCTCCGGTCTTCTTGTTTGCGGCTCCCGACTTGCCGGCCATACCGCCACCTGAAACGGGGAGGGTTGGGTTCGCTCTCTCAACATCTGTGGCTGCCCGCCCGCCCGGTGACTCGACCACTCCACAATAACATCTCTCGATTGATTGATAGATTGATTGATAAATATACATATATAAACCGTCAAAACGCGTTGATCAAACGCTGAAAATAACTCGACGGTGGACTGGCTCTTCTCTGTGAATAGATTTGCCTAGTAAAACGGTCGAGTTTTGGAGGGTCCCTAAGCGTCACATGGGCTACCACATCGATGGAGGAGGAACCTGCCCCTCTGCTGAGCGCGCAATCAATGCCCATAGTTCTGTGCTAGTCAAAGTTTGACCCCTTCTGAGAAATGACACCATCTGGCATCATACCCACGTAGTCACCTCCTGCCTACATTCTCTACCCGTACCCGAGTCTTCAACTTCATACCAACCTCATCTTATACCTCATACCGATATAGCCCGCCCGCTGCCACCGCTAGTGTTTCTCCCATCCCGGCAAGTCTATCCACTGGCTGCTGTGATACGCTCAAAGCTTCCCAGAAACACACAAGCGGCTTTTAAAGAACTATCAGTACCCTTCGCTATTATGAAAGACTCGGTAAGTCTCTACCCCGCTAGTTAACGGACCGCATCCCGGAATCCAACGTAAGGCCGTATGAGATAACAATATAGATGCTCTGCGAAGCTGTACCTAATCAGATCAACTCTAAGGAACAGATACTCCCTTTCAAATGGTGCACTCTCAAGCAAATCGAGACGTGAGGCGAATTAAGGCAACTAAGAGGTCTTCATAAGACAATTTCTATCTGTAGACTTCGCAGACTGCAACCTGTTTCCGCCCGGAGAGCTAGAGGCCCTAGGGTGAGAACAGCGGCCAATAGGCCAGTCGCTAGCCGGTTAGAGTGCTTCGACGAAATCGTGGGAGTGCCGCGAAGACAACTATCTTGATTTTCATCAATCGTACCATAATTATGTATGTATATATATAAACAACAAGACAATGTGGCTCAAGCCACTACTACAACTGGTCATACATCGCAAACAGACGCCACCGTTGGATTTCGGGGATACGATCCTCGACCACAGGAACATTCACTATGCATTCATTTTGTTCGCTGACTTGTTGATGTCCATAATTGACCACGAAACACTCTCGTTCCAAACGGAACACTCAGATACTACTACTACAACTCTTACTAGCGAGCATTTCAGGTAGCGATCAGCAGAGACGCACATTCCCCCTCCACCAGTCGAGCAGTACCGTTTGCACAGTCAAAATGATCACAATGGCAAATCTATGCGCACGAGCCTAACCATGGTACAGTTGTACAGATAAAAATAATATTAATAATAGTATTGCAATAAAAAGAAAAAATAGTACAAGGCATAATATTAATGAGCCTACCAATACCAAAGATTCAGCATAAATTATTGACCACAATAATCACTGCAATCAGGGCATGATCTCAAATTGTTACGGTCGAAGAGGCGTATTTCTCGTACAAGGACACCAGTGTGTCCATCAGAAAATACCATCAGAAAAGACATGCCGTGGCATGGTTCTCTTTGATCAATTTGATGGTTCTCTGATGTTGTTGACCCACCGGGGAGGTGACATCCCTGTCAGCGTGTCATCTTGTCAATGTGTATTCGTGTTTACGTACGTTTTCATATGTGGCCGTGTATGTACTTATATATTATGGTTGTGCGTGTTCGTGTATGTATCTGGGTGTTCGGACTCACGCAAACTACTGTTCACTTTACTCGCGCAAAAATAAAGTACCAGCTATAGTAAATGCTTCGTCTGTAGGACTGGATAAATATGAAACTTATATGCCAACCTGCTAAGGTCGCTGATGCCGTGTCTGGTCGCAAGAATAATTGCAAGATAGATCAAATAGTGCTTTTTGAAAGACGTTACAGTTAGCGTACAAACACGGGCATATATTGCCAAATATGATCGATCTTTGTCGAATAAATGAGGCAGCCGCACGAGAAAAATGTCAAACTATACGAAATGAATGATGCCACGTACGTTCCACATACATGGTGACCCTTATGCAGCATGTTTATGGATGCGAAGTATCTATCTACTCGTTTACTTAACCCATAAACTCGATTAGTTTAGGCACACAACGAATCCCCAGCAGTACGGTCCGTATAAACGTTGCTCATTGTAATGGTGAATGTAGCTATTAATAATAATAGAGTCCTAACATTAAAAATATTACCTACGACGTTTCTTACGAATGCATGATGAACTCGTTATAGTACCAGGTAAAGCGTCCACTGTATGCGTGCGACTGAGTGTAAAGTGTATATATATACCAAACGATATATATATATATATATATATATATGAAGGTATTATTTGGACCAGTTGTTTCTTCGTATAGTGTGTGCCTTGTTGTACGTAAAACGCCGAAATATCACCACGACAAAACTGCCTCAACAATCCCTCTTCATACAATGTTCACCCACTTCTTTTCGTCCTCTGTTGCGCTCTCCTGTGTTCACATACATTCAATTTGTTCAACACCGTTTTCTTCTGTTGTTTACTTTTGGTTGCTCTCGATTCAATTGTGCTTCGCACTGCGTGGGGAAGGGGGCGTGATCTTCTGCCGATGGCGTCTACCGATATTGAGGTTGGGTGAATGCAATCAGACAACGACTCTTTGCATCCAAGCGGTACGTCATCAGCACCGTATTGAATGTATTTGCACACAAAAAGTCAACCAATTCGATTATTTACTAACATTGCCGCTAACTAGGTGACTAACAATCAACCAGTTCGCGCAATATACAATGTTGTCATATGGTCAGAGTGAGTGGTCAGACAGAGCGAGATCGTGTGTCAATTCTGGACAGCAACAAGAGCAACATTGACGACAGGAATCACCGAAACAAATGTGCGCGACGAATATCTAAGAAGATATTCGTTCACCTGTACGTCGTCAGCTCTAATTACCAACCACTAGTCATCACTAGTAAATAGTAATAATGAGACCGATCAGCTAAGCTTTGTATACATATTTATATACTCTTATTTTTTTTATTATTAAATCCTCCTCTTTTCGCTGCCATTGTCTGCTCTCTCTCTTTCGCTCTTTCTCGTTCACGCGCGCACTTTCTCTACCTGTCTTTCGCTGCTCTCTATCCACACACACTATATATGTATGTATATATATAATATAACTTTAATATCTTATTTACGGTGTTTTACACGCACTGCACGTTTCCAGCAGTATAGTGATCCAGGTTTCGTTTATGTTTCACAGTTATTTCCAATGACCGCTGTCTTTCCGCGCTTTGAAGTATGAATTGTGTGGCTGGCTGTGTGCCGTATGTGTACAAGAGACCGTTACGTGTTGGTGAGTGTCTGTGGTTTCTTCGCATTTTCTGAGAAGGTATTATTATTCTTACAGATGATATTACTAAAACAATATATATATATATATATATATATATATATATATATATACTGCACAACATTACACGTTTAATAGGAAGGAGAGGGGTATCGCAAAAGGAAAGGAGACTCAATTGTGCCAACTAGACAAATACACCGCGGCCCGAGCGTCGGCAAATAGTCCTTACACCCCCCCACCCAGCCCTATCAACACGGATGACCGACGATGGTGGTGACACGCTTTACTAAGCGATGCGTACCGATTTGTTTGTATGCGTGATGTAGTAGCAGCAACAGCAGCGGTCCCTGCTGTTTCTCTATCCGGGCTCGCAAGTCGCGCCAAACTAACTACACAATATCAACCGTCGTCAAAGGTCAGGTCCTCAACGTGCACTGCTTGATTAATTTGTTACCAGCATCAGAGTTCTGTTTTGTCACCTCCGCCTGCAATCTTCCGTTATTGTCATCATCATCATCACTATCGTTCCTTCCTCCCCCGCGAAAAACATCCACTCACTTCGTACTCTCTCTCTCTTCTCGTCGACATCTTTCCCGCTATTACACATTCTAGCTCAACATATTAAATAATATATCGATAATAACATGAATAATACAAATAATATACAAAAGAACGCATACAGTGATCGTAATAATAGTAATAACTATAATTATGTATATGATGACGATGATTATTATTATTTTAACCTAACTGCTAGTTCGTATGTACAAGATGTTATATTTCATATAGAAGACGACGTCTTAGATTGATGAAAGCATTATCGGTGTTGTAAGTAATTGCAATTTTTCTGCTGTTGCTGCTGTCCTTCTCATTGACGCCTTTGCTTGGCTTGTCGCCAAGCATTGTTGTTGTAGTTGTTCTCCTCCACTTCACTGTCATCGCTTAGCGATTATGTTAGTGTTACTGTTGCTGGCTGTCTGATGTACTACCACAGCTTTAGTAGGTAGTAAGTAGGTCGTTGACCACCTGCAGAGCCATCAACGTCTTATCGAGCATAAATGAAGAACAGACGCGCCTGTTCCAGTAGATGACTAACTTGGAAGATTAGTGATAGTGGTAAGTTACACACGGAGAACAGATCTCGCCTAGTCACCAAGCTGCGAATGCCAACCTACATTGTGTTACAAACTTGACTCGTAAAACATAGCAGCAAGAATAAGCTGCTTGTATTACCCATACTTATGATGACAGGCACATACTATGTGCTTAATTTCCACGTCGAGGCCGCGCAGCTATAACTATACCCTAACTTCGTTTAGGTGATTCCAGGCTGGCTTCACTGCATCACTCAACTTTTTACACAATGTACCTAATAGAGTATGATCAATTGTACCTAGTAAGCACAAAGTCGCCTGTCATTCGTAGTGCACCCGCGCCACGCTGGGATCGGTGGTGGCTGTAATTATTATTATGATTTTTGTTGGTGCTGATTTTCTGCTGTTATTTTTTCCGATTACACGTCAGTTACTATTTCTCGTAACGATGCCATCCATCCATGGCTCTGCTCGTCAACTTCTCATGAATAAATATTTGCCTAAATGTTGTCCACTCAACGAATCAGTTAGTTATCAAAGCATAATATATATACCCTTCTTCAGTAAACTACGCGCCAAATCCGTTCAATCTCCTTATATCCACCCATGAGCGCTAGCTCTTTCCGGTTCGAATGGAATTCTCTCATGCCTTATCTTCAATTCTGTCTCAAAATGCTAATCAATGAAGTGGCTTTGCCGGACACGACAGATGAGACTACGCGTGAAACTGCCTCGAACGCTCGTCTATACAAAACTGTATCCCAAATCAGGTGAGGCACACAACAAAAGGAACAAACAAAACACAATTCGTTCTTCAGTTCGGTAAGCGTAGCGGCAGTCGTACCAGCAGTAGTAATCGCCAGTCGGAGTTGCCATCGAGAGCGCGTGGCTCGTCCCCCCTTAACACGTCTAACACGCTGTGGGCAAATCTCATGTCAGATGTCAACGTTGTACGAATATTTTGCAATATACTGACAGAGTGCAATATTAGACACAAGTATGCCTTGGCATCGAATGATGCAGCTAATTCACTAAACTGTTCCTGCAATTTGTGACAGATCAGCCGTTCAGGAACTGAGCAGTAGATGGATGACACTATGTACAATGACAATCGACGATAAGGGCCGCACATGTACACGCGCACAGACGAGCAACTGACCCGGCGGCGAGTCCTGAGACAGACCCTCTAACGAAACAGAACGACAGCGTTCTTATGGAATAGACAGCGGACGTGACGTAATTCCCACTATTGTATACATTTGAAAATTCCCTCTTTAACTAGATGACAATGTACAAATGAGAGAGACTGGAGCCGTCAGTCGTGGGAAACGAGCCGACGACTATAATGTACTATAATAGTAGCAATATTTATATTACGATTGCCCCAAGTTATCGCGCGTGAAGCCCAGCTGACTTAGCCGCTCAGCGCTTTCAACACCTGAAGGTTGATTAAACACCTTTGAAGGTTAATAGCGCTAGTGCTTAACTGCCCCCCTTCCCCCTTTTCCCCGGACCGTTTTAACGCCCCCTGCCTGGCAATGATTTCGCACTTCTTTTCTTCTTCCTCTGCTGCCTCAGTTGGTTTCGTTACACGGTATACGACCACTACCATCACCACCACCGTGTGTACCAAAATATTTCATCCCATGCCCGTTACAAGTACGCAATAACAAGCCAGCCGATAACCAAGCAAACAACTAGCGCTATGCCGAATACGCCGTTTGGCCTCATGTGTATGCATGTAGGGGCTTTGGTATAGGCACGTCCGTTCGTACGCCCTACAGCAGCCTATCTATCGGCCAATGGTAAGTTCGTACTCCTTAATGGCACCGTTTGCTTATTTACCATTAGCTCTGCCGCTAATACTGATACTTCACTGCCGCTAAAGCCACAACAAATACAACCAGTACTGCCTATTTCCCAGCACTACTCCTAGTGAAGCCGCTGCCACGGTCCTAGCGGTCCTCCAGGGACGCCTCTGTTTATCTCTCCAGTGAACAAGACAGACCAACAACGTCAGGCGAAGCCATCGACTTGCAGCATCAGACGTCGACGGTAACGCAACAGCGCTTGCTAAACGCAGAACAACGGCACAATCGAAATACCTCGAAGCGTATTTGCCGGGTAATTAAGGTAAGCTAGCTCTAAACAAATTCGCTTCAAAAAAATTTAACATGACGAAGCCGTTCGTGCCCCTCTCCTCCAAACCACATATGACGATCTGCTTTACACGGCTATTCTCGCACAGACGACAACAAGCCCCAAGCTAACAAAAACTGAACCAACCAAGTATATATATGTATTGGCCGCATATTATCGCTTTCGTCAACAAAGTGCCCAGAACCTCTGATGTTATTACCCAATAGTAACTAGCCGCCACCATACCCATGCAGATAGATAAGATTTACGCTATAAGCGAATGACTGATGACTCTGCAGTTTGCTGCACCGAGACAAGTACAATAATATTAACCAGTAGTAATATCAACCTTTAAAGGTAATCTTCTTTTGTCACCAGCGCCACTATCATAATCATGGTTATGTGTATAACTACAGATGATCGGTCTCCCCTTACGTCTAGTCTATGTACATAGCAATTATAATGTAGATAGTTGATCTTCATCAAAGGGATGTCGTCGTGCATTATTGACAAAAACATTCGGATCATTATCGACATCACGAAAATGCTCTGGATCCTTGTTTTTTGCTGTTTTTTTTCTTGTTATTACTCTTACAAGTGCTTCTTCAATTATGACTTTCCACAAAAGACCTATCAAGTAATTGAAGCTTCATATTTATAATCAGAAGCTTCAAGCAATCGCTCGTAATTAGCGCTAAATATGTGTCGTTGTTGTTTGGTTACTCTTGTTGTCATTGCGCGAATGCCGTTTTCAAAGTTTTTACAAGTAACTCGAATAAACGGCCGGCGACAACAGCGCACGCATACGCCTATCCTCGTTTGCCTTTATAGGAGGCGCTACTTTCATTTAGGATTCCACTCTGCAGATGACGACAGTGATCTGCCGCATTGGTATTCGATCTTTCGGCGCAGCTATTCTGAACGCCAACACAGAGCGCGTTCCACTCTTGAAGAAACCTGCGAGCCCTCTTGTCCTATACGATCAGAATCACGTTCTCTTCGCTTGGAGAGACTAAACGAGACAGTTTCCCAGCGGAACGCTGCTGAGACAAGGAAAATGATGGCATTCAATTGAGTTTGCATAGCAGATCCACCTTTAAACCATCGTCCCTTCATCTGGCGGGATGGGATGGGAATGACGGGTCGCTTTCTTCTGCCGTTTCGTTTTCAAGCAAACGAATTAAGTAGCAAGAAGCATAATGTCCAATGGCATGACAAGCTTCCCGATTTGCGCAAGCGCGAAGTGGAGAAGACGAGCGAGAAACTAACACGCATCGACGGTTCACTTTACTCCACTCGGCGCCACACATTACTAAAAGTAAACCAGAAGCGATAGAGTTGTTGTTGTGGCTGTTGTTGCTATTCTAGCACCTAGCGTAGTAAATGATGCTATCGTTGTAACCCAGTCAAGGATGATAGCGATATGTTAGCGCACCACCCATACTCTTCACCATGACACTGTTCGTACCCTTCGCATGAATCTGTATGAGAATTGAATTGGATTGGCCGTCAGTCCAGCCGGCATGGATCAGTGGTGACCACACTCGCAGTAGTAATAGTAGTTAGTGAATTGCTGCTGACAAAGCAGTCGATACGAGTCAACCAGCTGGCAGAGTCTAGCGTGTTTCGCACGCGCCGTGACCAATACACAGCACGCTCCCGCTCAGGGAGCTCGTGCTGACGTGCACGACATAAACAACCCAACCGAGATTAATCTCTCTGCCGGTAGACTCTCGACATTCGTCTTGCTAGCTCTGGACAGCGACAAACGACGTTTACGTTGGCTCTTCGTTAGGGCTAGTCAGTCACCTAAGCGCGCAACGGGCTCCACGTGACCAATTCGGCAAAATTATTCTCTTTTAGGATACCACAATGTTCGATTGCCGTTGATTGTACGGATTTATCTACTACGACTACCAATAAATGTATATATATATCGGAGACGGGATGAAAAAGGTAGGGGCGGATTGGAGCATACGTGTTTATACTCCTGATCTGGTTGGTCCGGAATAATGCTCACCTCTACTAGTGCGCACAGGCCAAATAGGTAGTACGATGAAGACGTTTTCCATTTGCCGTTGGTGGTTAAAGTTTTAAGCTCCGAATAGTACATTAACGCTACTGCACCATCTATGCGCCACCATGTCCAACGAAGTGAGATGTGGCATCCCTTGGCACTACATTTGTCCTACAACCTACAGCTCGAGCCAGATGTAGATAATCATGGTGAAGACAACTCCAATAAACACCGGTCAACCGCGCCCATAGAGACCCCAAATGAAGTTCGCACAAAGGAGAGGTCCGAAACGGCGCCACTTTCATTTGCTGTATCTCATAGTCTAGAGATTAGAGTACATTGAGTCAGCTCGCTTCGGTTTAATACATATCGGTGCCAATCACCATTGAGACCCGTCCCCTCTCCGATGTGTCTATATATATATATATATATATATATATATATATATATATATATATATATATATATATATATATATATATATATATATATACATATATATATATATATATATATATATATATATATATATATATATATATATATATATATATATATATATATTCTGATAGGCGCCGATATAGCCATACAAAAGCGCAACAAGCAGTAACAGCAATGTCTATGCTTGTTGGTGTTCCCTGTGAATATTTTTCGTGGATCATTCCAAATGAGTGTATTATAAAGGGTATATGCAATTTTTCTTTTTTGAAAATCTGTTGAAAAATGCTAAAAAGCATCTTTGTGGCATGGCTATGGCCAGCTGCAAATATGATTTTCGCCATAGTACTCCTTGTAGAAAAGCAAGGACTGATGATTCCGGTCGTTGTTGTTTTGTTGTGTTCTCGCGATGATGCTCGCTGTTGTAACTCATTGTTAATATTTTTTTCCAGTTTCCGTTTAAGCGATACCCTGTGAATGTATGTAATGTGATTGGCGTTGTTATGATGGCTGATGATGTTCCGTGTCTACTTATAAATTTCACAAAAACATCATTTGTTGTTGTTACTGTCATAGTTGTGTCTCTTGGCGTCGCTACGATAGTCACTGATGACTTTGACGGAAGTAGCATAGTTTGTTTTTAGCAATCAGTGTTGTTGTTGTCGTTGTTTGTTGTTGTTGTCGTTGTTTGTTGTTGTTGTCGTTGTTTGTTGATGTTGTCGTTGTTGTCGGTGTAGTCTACTAATGGAATTAGCTTTCAGTGGAATTAGACACAATGCGTTGTCTAGCTCTGTTAGTTTACATCGCTGTTGCTGCTGTACTCTGCTCCGATCGATGATGGCCGTTGTTGGTTGGTTGTTTGGTCCGTCGGTCGGTTATCCAAGGTAGTTCACACCAGAGGGTCGTCGTCGGTCGTGAAGGTGGTGATGCGATTGGTTCGTGGCTTATGGTAGTTCATGGTGAACGGTTGACGATGATGCAGATAGATGCTCGTGCGGATGAATGGATGGGTGCCTAGCTATTTAGTAGACTGTTTGATGATTTCGACATGCCGTCATTCGCCGCCACGCAGCCTGCTCTAGCTCTGCGTGTAGGACCAACGTATGTTGTTGTTGCTGCTGCTGTTGGGGATGGCGATAGTGATGATGATGACGAATATTATAATGATTACTATGCTTATGCTTATTACTGTTATGTTACCGTTCGTTACTGTGTGGTGATGATGATGATGATGATTTTGTATCTATCATTGGTATTAACCTGATTCCGAGTCTGAGGACTCTTCGCTGCTCGAGCTGCTTGACGATGAGGTGCTGCTGTCGCTGTCACTCGAACTACTACTACTGGCGCTGAGCCGTGGTGCGTTGCCTGCGCTAACCGCCGCTGGTCCGCCCGGACCCGATTCCATATTTGACAGTTCTGAAACGTAACCAGACATCATCGGACAAGCACAGCACATGCAATACAACAACACATTTGCGCATCCAGCTGTTAATGAAGCAGTGCACACACACACAGACACATATATATACAGCACCAATACGTCTGTTTCTGCTGGCACGCACAATACTTTCTCTTTCTCGCAACGACAACGGCACATTCGAGTTCGCCCCAGCTATCTCGGCAAGTTGGCTCCAAAACTACTAACTGGCTCTCTCTCTCTCTTTTTTTTTTACTCAGTTACAGCACACCGACCTCTCGGGTTATGAGATGCCACCCCAATCATTCGGTAATGTAATGTAATGTAATAATATAAGATAGTGTTGAGAGCCTAGGGATGTCGTCCGGCTTATCCTGAGCAAAGTCGCTTTTAGCAAAAATATTCTCAAATATTAAAACGTCAACAATATGGGGCGAGCCACCTGGCTATAATAGTGAAATAAACTTCTAGTTTTGTCAAGCAGCTGAGAACGGAGTATTCTTATCGGTAATGAGACTTCGAGAAAACTGCAATGCCTCAATTGGACTGCGAACAGGATACGCTATTTTGTCATTGTGACACTCATTGCCATATATTCTATCTAGCACGTCTCCTTCAGTGGCAGATAATTTGCCTTATGTTTGATTGCACATAAAATCGTATACTTAAGGGTAACAAATGGGTGGTGGACAAACAGTAAAAAAAAAACAAAGTAAAAACAAGCTATTAACTTACGGACTTTGCCCGTATATGTAAATCATATATGCATGTAATGTACGAGCTAATCAATGATTAAATATATATATATATATATATATATAAAAGTAGACTGGTATAAACGAACCTTTCTTAGCGGCGCCCGCCTTGTGAGGCGGCTTATGTGCAGCATTGCTGTGCGGAGCCACCTGATTGGCGCCAGGGCCTCCTGCAGCATTGCTTCCGTGATGTGCCACATTGTTACTGCTACTGCTGCTGCTTCCGCTGCCGCAACCAGCCGTGTTGGTTACCGAAGGGCCTGGCGGCGCGAGTTGACCGCTCATATCCATTAACCGCTTTTCCAACTCCTGCTTCTTGTCCTTAACCGACTCTTCTTTGCTCTTCCCTATAATCACGACACATGTTATACCTCAAACCGCCGCGGGAGGGAAATCCAGTCGAGTAATCCGACCGAGGATCGGGCAGTGAAACCCCCATAAATGCAGACTTGCCTTAACGCCTCTATAAACGCCTACTCAACAAATGATCCTACGCGAGACAACTAGGATATGAACACATTGGGATGTGATTGACCTTGTGTGTGGCCTTGTTGTGGCCACAGCTAGCAGCGGTCAGGTAAGCAAACGCTCGCACAGAGCGCAAAATCGATACGAATAAATAAAAACGCGATAAGTACACGCGCGAAAAAAAGAACACTCACGCTTAGTGCCGGTTCCGTAGGGCTTGCGGGGCTTTTTGGCGTTGTTCTTGGCGAGACACTGAGCGACGTAGCTCTCGAGCTCTCGTAGGGTCGACGGCTTCAGCGTCTCGAAGTCAATCTCAATTTCATCGGGATTGGAGTCGCGAAGGGACGGTTCACGCGACTGAATGATGTGTACGACTTTGCCGAGTTTGTCACCGGGCAGCTTGTTGATGTCGAGCGACAGTTGACGTTTCTCGTCGTACGACATGGGCTTGGCACTGTCTTCGTCTTCGGACTCGAAGTTCGCATGCCCTGACGTGCTCTGCGCCTGCGGATCCTTGCGAGCGCGCTTCTGCTTCGGTGCCGAGGACGACGAAGACGCCGCGGCGGCAGCAGCAGCCGCCGGCGCCGCTCCTCCGCCACCGCCTCGACCTTCGCCTCGTTTTCCCCGACCCGTCTTACTCGGCGAGACGCCCTTGTCGATGCCCTTGCCGCCCCCGCCTCCGCAGGTCATGCTGTTGCTATCCTTACCGCCGCCGCCCATGCCCTTACCACCGCCCTCGCGATGGTGCTCCTTGTCGCCGCGGTGATGCTCCCGATGGTGATCGCGGTGGTCACCCCGGCTGCGGTCCTTGTTCTTCTTCTTCTTCTTCGACTTGCGGGACTGGGCGGCCAGCGCGCTGATCTGCTCGGTGATGCGGCGCAGCTGTTCCTGAAGCGACTGCAACTTTCGCTCGCGCTCGGCCTCGCTGTCGTCCGCCGAATCGTCGCTGTCGTCGCTGTTCGCGCAGCCGTCGGAGTCCGACGCGTCGCCGACGGCACCGCTGGCGGCCGGCGTGGACACCGGCGCGCCGGGTGTCGGCCGCACTGTCGTCGGCTCCGAGTCGCTGGCGTCGGGCGACATCTGATCGCTGGCGGCCGTCGGCTCGGGTTCGTCGGGCATGCGCGCCATCTTGGCTTCGAACACGTCCTGCAGACGGCGGGCCATTTTGACGACCTCGTGGTCGGCGGGATTATACTTGTAGCAGTTAGTGAAGACGAGCCGAACTTCGTTCGCAAATTCGTCGGGCGTCCGGTACTCTCGCCGCTCCATTTTCGCTTTGACTGTGCCGAGATCCATCGGCTGCTTGATTATCTCGTAGTAGTCGTGCAAGCCAAGACCATCGACATCGACCGCCTTGTAGAACGGCCATGCGTACGTTGCGTGCTTCTTAGCAAAGAGCTCCTTGACGACGGAATTGCAGTATTTGAGCTGTTCGGTCATCTTCACCCGCTTCGCCTTGCTGTGCTGCTGAGCCTGGTCGGGCAGGTCCTTCGAGGGCTTCTTGATGGGCCGGCCGCTCTCGCGCCGCGTTGAGATCTTTTTCGAGTCGCCGCCGCCACCACTCCCACCTCCGCTAACTCCACCACCTCCACCGCTACAGCCGGCGAGCGGCGTCCCACCACTACAGCCGGCGAGCGGCGTACCGCCACCACCACCACCACCGCTTGTGGCTGAGTACAGCTCGCCCGGCACCTGGGTGGGCGTTGTGGTGTCTGCTTTCCGCTTGACGCCTTTCTTGGCCTTATTGGGCGTAACGCCCACATCGGCGATCGCCGGCGGGGTGGCGGTAAGTGGTACCGCACCAGGCAGAAGCGACGCATCCGTAGCGGCTGGTGCGGCAGCCGCCATAGGTGCGAGCGGCGTTGCAAGAGGCTTGGTGTCAGGGAGCACAGTTTGTGGCGGCGCTGGAGGCGCGACGGGGGCCACCGGCTCCGGAGGAAGCACCGTCGGATCCACAGCAGCAACAGCAGCAGCAGCAGGCGTAGGCGCAATAGGCGTAACTGCCGACGGAACAGGCGGCGGTGGGGCAGCGACAGCAGGATCGAGCTTTGTCTGAGCCTGTTGCGCCAACACCGCCTTCGGCACGGGGCCGGGCTTCTTTTTCGGGCCCTTCTGGCCCTTGACGGGCGGAAGCGACAGCTCGATCTCCTCTTTCGGCATCTCGGACAGCTTCTGCAGGAAGAGCTTCTCGAGCGACTGCGCCATCAGCACGACGTCCTCGCCCGGCTTGTTGTAGATGTAGCAGTTGGTGAACAGCGTGTTGAAGTCGTTGATGCACTCCTGCACGTCGTTGTAGTAGCAGCTCTCGAGCCGCTTCTTGATCGTGCCGAGGTCCATCGGCTGCTTGATGATCCGAAAGTAGTCGGGCAGATTCAGCCGGATCGTGTCCACCGGACTCTGGAACGGCCAGGCGAAGTTGTGCTTCCACACAGCCTTCATGACGTTCTTGAGCATGTACTGCAGCTGGTTGGTGTTGCGGTGCGGCCGATTGCCCGGCTCGGTCGGCGGGAACACCTGCCCGCGCACCGGGGTCATCCATCCCGGTCGCTCGTCGCTGTCCGGTTCGTCGACTCCTCCGGTTGTTCCACCTCCACCTCCGCCTCCGCCGCCGGCCCCAAGACCGACGCCCGTCGCCGGAGCGGGGGCGCCATTACCGGAGGGTGCCTGATTCATCGTTAGCGCGGAGGGCTGTGGGGCCACAGAAGGGACACCGGCGGACGCCCCGCTACCGTCGGGTCCGCTGGCCCCGCCGCCGCCTAAACCCACACCCACTGCCGCCGCCACCGACGTCGTCACAGATCCTGTAGCCGCTGCCGCTGTCGCCGTAGCTGTTGTCGACATGATCTTGGCCCTAGACGTCGCAGGGCTGCGGCGGCGACTGTTGCTGCCGTCGGAGCAACAACAACAACAGCGGCAGCAGCAGCAGCACCAGCGTGTCTAGCTGCTGGCTACCGGCGGGCAAGTCCACACTCGCCTGCCAAGGCCTAGCGCCTCGGCCTATCCTTGTGCTTCTGCAACGAACAGTCCAACACACAGACATCGACATAAATATATAGACTAAAAACATTATATATATATATATATATATATATATATATATCATATGGAAACGTTGATGTTATCAATCAGAATATATGCACACAGACAAGTTTAGTTAATAATAATAATAATAAACTCTCGCATTAGGAGTGACCGGCTTGCGAATACAAATCGCTCTCAGTGCGCAAGTTCAGGTCTGTAGAACAGCCGTCGGCATATATAGATCGATGTCTACTCGCGGCAAAGTCTGCTCGAAAAAGGCCTCCCTATATAGCCTAAACAGTGTATAAATCAACTCTACGCAAATCGCATTTGCGGCCGCCGATAGAGCCGAATGCACAACTAGCAGTACTAAATAATCATGCCGATGCGTCACAATATAAAAAAAAGTAACAATTATAAATATAAAAAAATATTTAAAAAACGACCAAAGATCACACCCGCATGTAATCTGGCGGATTCGGCCGATATTTCGATATATTCGGTGATATCTACAATCATCCCCGCTGTTTTCGTCAAAATGAAGACGTTTCCAATATATATATATATATATATATATATATATATATATATATATATCGTAAAACTACAGGTGAAAAATACCGATTTCATCATCATCTATTAAACAAAAAAATTAAGAACTGGTATTTGTTTGCAGTGGCCAACTACGTGGCTTATAAGGTTAAGCTATCAAGCGCGTACATAGACGGGTAATTCCCCTCAATATATATATATATATATATATATATATATATATATATATATATGTATATACCCGAGGTGTCTTACACCTGTCCCGCGCTCCCTAGATCGTATCAGGAAAAAACGGCAAAATGACGTGTCGCATGCCTGCTGCTCTCTCCTTTTGAACTCCCCTCGTATCTTTGGCTCAAACGACTTCACGATCTATAAAGTTTCCCAACCGATACTCAAAGGACTAATGAATTTGTGGCGGATGCCGGATTTTACGCATCGACTTTCGTTGACAACAACCGGTCGGTCGCTTAGCCGGACGACGTCTTTCAGATTTGTTTTGTCAGATATTTATCTGCCACAAAAAAATGTGCTCTGTGTGTGTTCAACGAGGTGGGCCAAGAACCCAAGCACGACGGAACAGCACCGAGTGTTCGAGTGTGTTGTCTGTATGCGCGCCACTGTTCGCTGACAGAGAGTAAACATCGGGGGTAGTTTTCGTGCGACAATCGGATTATTGCACTCGAATGGAAACGACGACGGGATAGGTAGGTACGTCATTGAACCGCCACTGAATCGATCGAAAAGCAGCAACTTTCCAATCGCTGCGCTCTGTTTTGGGTGTGACTCGCACGTGTGTGCGGAATGCCATCGTGCACTGCACTGTTCTGTACTATAGTTATCTAGTAGCGCATCATATATATATCAGTGGCATATCAGTGGCGCATTGGCGCGTGGTCATCATCGCCGTCGTGCGTTTCGTTCGATCGACGCGCTGCATCGATACGTACATCCACGCCAATGACTCGTCAACGCTGCAGCGAGCGGCACAGACTTTCTTTATTCGACGACGATGGTAGATGCGCGTCGACACCTAGTATTACGCTTGAAACACGTCGTCGAAGCACCACTTCCAGTCTTTGTTGTTTGAGTTGATCCATCCAGTCTATGTCGATGGTGTAACAGCCACTCACCCACCCACCCAGCCACAAATACACGAGCAAAAGAGATAACAAACACTACGAAAGATTCGGAAACAATGGGCCGCACAAATCACATATGCACACAAACTCCAATGCATCAACTATTCTGGAACGAGATAAACACAGCTACAACAAGCAACACAACAAAAACGACAACAACAACAACGACACAACAACAAACACAACACAACAATCAAACAGACGACGCCGACCACAACAACAACAACAACAATTATTACAACAACAACACAACACAACAACAGCAGCACGCACAATGCCAGCCGAGTGTGTAATCGTAGTAGTAGCAGTAGTAATAATACTAGTGTAGTTATCAATAGCCGAAAGCAGCAGAATCAGCAAGAATCACAATAATCAATTATGATGTGGACCGATTTGAATATTGGCGGGCATGGTGCTTACATATACACAGCCAAATACAGTTCCGCGCCCCCTTTCCCCCCCCCCCCCCCCCGCTACGAAATTGTTGTTAGGCACACGATTACCTCACACAAGCCGTCGTCACTTGTGAATGTATGTGTTTGTGTCGCTGGGGTAGAAGGGATGCGGGGGTGCGGGAGGGGTGGAGGCATTGTTAGTTAGTGGTGTTATGTCAGAGGTTAACTACTACAGGGAGCAGGAGGTACACTGCAGGAGTTCGACACATCGTAAGACTGTAACGACGACTCCAACAACACGTTGAAACAACAGGCAACAAGATAACACACGGACGACGGCGGCGGCGGCGGCATTCTAAACGTGGTTGGAAAGGACTGGGAGTCTGGGGAGGTGCGCGTCAGACTTTTGTTCCATGTCAGTATACGCAATATATATAGAGCCATAACTTCTCAATCGCAGTATCAACACCAAAGCCGACGTCGCTCTTAAACAGCTAGCAACACCGGCCGCATCGGAATGTTGGATAACTAGAGCAGCAGCAGCAGCAGCGGCAGCCTCGTCGTGTCGCTTGAATGAAGAATCCGTGGTTTGCCGTGGCAATCGCTTTAGTCGCCTAGGTAGGTTGTAACAGGTGGTAACAAACAACATCGAACAAACAGGTAACCACAATCCTAATCACAATCATCGTGCGAGGGAGGGAGGGAGGTAGGCGGGAAAGGGGGTGGGAGCCTATAATAATAATAATACGAATAGAGTTGATATAATAGAGCTGCAATAATAATAATAATAGAGTAACAGAAGTGACTACAGGCAGCTTTAGAGCAGTTTCACGCCGCCGGCGCCTGTCTCTGGCGCCAGGCCCGTAGTCAGTTATCACTTGCCCGCCAAAAACACGACATCGATCTCGACGCGATTTCGCGAGGGTACCCTCACGCGTCACGTCTCGACCGACGCCATGCCTCCGCATCCGATCGATCGCTATCACTTATATTCACCATCATTCTTCTATGAGTAACAACACCACAGTAACAACAAAAACACCATCATAATCGCCTATCACATGTGACGAAGACGACGACGACGACGGCAATGGCGTCGAGTTTGTATTGCTGCTGCTGCTGTTGTTGCCATGAATGATGTGTGCTTATGTTATTATTATTGTTGTGGTCAAACAAAATGATGCCGCTGCAAACGTTGCGTTGAAACGGTGCAAAACAATCGAGCCCGACACAAAGCAGCCACAATTCTAACCAATCTCTTGCTTCTCTATCCTAGCTTACGAGTATTCTTATCATAATAATAATAATAATAACAACAACAACAATAATAATGATGACGACGACAACAACAACGACAACAGCGACAAACTTCTTTCTGTCAGCAGCAACAGGGTGGTTCTGCGTGTGTGTATTTATTGAATCGTTGAAGGCGTCTATTATCTAGTTGTGCCGCCGGAGTCGAGTCGAGAGGGAGGGGGCCACGAAACCGCATTCCCCCATAACGGCCAAGCAAAGACAAGCAACGGCTAAGCTGGAGGCCGCCGGCCACAGTCACAGTTATGATTGTTATTATTATTATTCGTAGCGCATACGCATATTATTATTGGAATATCGTGGCTAGCCGAAGTCTACTCTGAATACACAGCTACAACGTGTCGTCGAGATGGCGGCGAGAATTTTGCCTGAAATGCTGCTCTCCTGCTGTTGCTGCTAGAGGTGTTTTGAAGTGAAGACCCCCTTCTCGCTAGCCGCCGCCGCCACAGCTTGGGGTTTTGGCGCCATCAAGGGCTTCCTCAAGCCCATCACCCCCTGTCTGGCGCCGGCCGCTGCTGCTGCTGCTGCTGCAGCCGCCAGTTCTGTTGTTGTTGTTGTTGTTGTTATTGCTGTCGTCGTCGTCGCCGCCGCTGCTGTACTTGTTTGTTGTTCTTTTGTATTGTTGTTGTGATTGTTATTGTTCTTGCTGCTGCTGTCAATGAAGTTGCAGCCTGCCATAGCCCCCTGCTCGACGATTTCTACTACGACCACCAAGAAGCCTACAACGAATACTACGTAACGGACTAGAAACGGACAAGCGTACGCGGCGACCCGATACGAATCTAGCAGAGAACCTCGTCAGAATCGAGGTCGAGTTACCGCAGGAGTGGCGGTTGCAACCTATTTTTTCGCTTTGTTTTTTCGACGAGACAGTATCCCCATTATCGTCATTATTGATCGAAGATGATGATGATGATGATCACTGCTGCATAATTCGTGCTGTGCATGTGAGGCCAGAGTTCCACCGCTCTATAAAATGGGCATCAAGGCAAGGTTGTTGTTTATGGGCTACGATTTATCGATGATATGGCGGCGGTGATCCAGCCGCGTCCAACCGCCGATGACACCCCCACCAAAAGCACTCGAAGTAAATCGTCTTGTCTGTCTGTATGTATATATATATATATATATATATATATATATATATATATATATATCCCCATGTCCGTGTGTCTATCTATTAAGAGGGTTGATTTGTGCAGAATGTCGGTGACGACTGACGACTCGCAAGGGATTACGCCGGCAAGCGGCCGGTGGTTGCCGACCGTTTGCCCCTCGCTTCCTTCCTCCCATGCATCCTAGGCACACGGGCACCGGACCGGGACCCGATATTCTTTCTCCATACAAGCTGCTGCTGTTGTTGTCGTTGTTGTTGTTGTTGTATGGGCATGGATTCGGCACAAACCACAACAACTACTACAGCAGCAGCAACAACAACAATGTCCACATTAGCAGCACCAGCTGCAGCGGCGATGGCGGTGCGGTAACGACAACAACTACAACAACAACAACGACCATCATCACGATATCTCATTCATTGGCAATATCCAGCCGTTAGTTGCTTGGTTGGTTGGTCGGTCGGTGCAATCTCGTCGTGCGTTTTCACCTCCTTCTTGTCCCACACTTCTTGCTATTGCACCTCACGCCTGTGGCTGTAGCGGCGTACCGTTCTGTTTTGGAGTTTTGATTGAGATGGTCGTGGCAGTACGTAGACGATGATTTGTCGGCGGGCGGGGGTAAATTTAGACAATGACGACGACGACGACGACCTATGCTACGTTATTGATGTTAACGCAATCTGCTGCTGCTGCTACTACTACAGCTATTATCGATAAGACGCGACTGTTAGTTGTCTAGTTAATGAGAATGAGAGCATAACTAGCGAGGCGGTGGTAGTGGTGGTGGTGGCGGTGGCGGGATTAGCCACACGCAGCACCAGCATCAGCAACAACCACCAAAATGGCACCAACAACATCACCGCCATGGCTCGCCCACCAACTAGGTGGTAACAAAAGCAACAACAACAACGTCGTCAAAAACGAGCTGACTGTTGACACGAGCAACAGCAGCTTGCCGAATAACAAACGAACGAACGGACACAGCAACCACAAACCCCAACCATCACAACAACAACAACAACAACAACAGCACCACTATCATCGCAGCAGCAACAACAGGATACGATTGTCGCCAGCAAGCCGATTTGAGCCGATTTTGCTTTAGCACTGCGGCGACATCAACAATCACCACCACGACCATTATCACCAGCAGCAGCAGCAACAACAGTAGTAACAATAACAACACAACAACAACGACCACAGCAATGCCAAAAACATCAACAAGCCATTCCCGTCATTTGTGGCCATTTCGACGTTCTAATTATCGCTGTTGTTGTTGTTGTTGTTGTCGTCGGCATGGGTGGCGGTGTTCCCGTTCCCTTCGGCGCCAGCCACCGCCATGATTTGCATGGCTCTGTTACAAGCTACCCCGGTGGCTGGTCGGTCCTGCTGATATGTGTTTCTGATGCTCCTGCCCCTGCAGCACTGCGATGTCCCACCACCATCCTAATATATCATGCCAACGCTGTGTTGATGGGTCGTGTGCTGCTGTGTTGATGCGGGGGGGGGGGGGGGGTGCTGTGTTGTTGTTGTTGTTGCTGCTGCTGTTGCTGACGAGTGTATTACGTTCGTTGTCTTGCGAGAACGTTGAAGGCTAGAACTAGCCGAAGCAAGCCTGGCCTGCCAGTCAACCTCAACAACAACGACAATAAAACCACAGCAGCAACACCGTCAAAAACCACAGCAGCAGCAACACCGTCAACAAAACAACAACAACAGCAGCAGCAGCCACCACAGCAGCAGCAACATCAGCCACAGCAACATTCAATAAGACCACGAAGACACCCGCAAACAAACAAACAAACGAACACCGTAATCCAGTAAGGTTTTTCCACGACACGACTACAATATATTGCATCAGCAACGACAACACCACCAACAACAACAACACCAACAACAACAATCAGACACAGTCCAACGCAGCCCGGCAACTGCAGCTGCATACATAGCAAGCAGCGCGAACACTCACATCACAGTTTGTAGTCGCCGTTGTTGCGATTGTTGTTGTCGTCGTCGTCGCGTCACGTATTTAGGCAATTCAATCAATGAGCAAGCAAGCAGCCAGGTCCGAAACTCTTTTGCCAGCTAGCCGGGCCACACAAACAGGTCGGTCGGTTGATTGGTTGGTTGGTTGGTCAATAAATACTACGCACATCAATGGCTGACAACAACGGTTGGCTAGCTGGTCAGTGGTGAGTCAGTCATCAGTAAGCCAATATCGAAGACGGACAATATCATCATCAATAATAGGTTGGTTGGTTGGTTGATTGACTGATGTTCTTCTTCGGAAGATGATGTTGTTCTCTCGTTGTTGTTGTTGTTGTTCTCAATTGTTAGTTGGTGGTTGTTGTTGTTCGGTCCGCGACACCGCAATAACGTCGGCTGGCGCCAGCAGCAACAACAACAACAATAGCCTCATCGTCTCGCGACAGAGGTTGTTTCCGTTTTCGTTTGTTCTAGCTAGAACTAAACTAACGTTGCTGTCGATCACAACCACCACCACCACCTAGAAACAATGCTGCTTGCTTAGTCGAAGAAGAAGAACCACCACAAGAACAAGAAGGAGAAGGATTTGTTGTTGTTGTTGTTGTTGTTGATGATGATGTTGTAATCGTTGTTGTCGTCGTCGTCGTCGCCGTCATCATCCTCGTCGAATATCCATTGGTTCAACGCCAACGCTGGCGTAGCGACGTAACGACACTATGCCACTACGATTGCACATCTCTAGTATGTTCGTTGGTTTCGGTTCGTCCATGATTATTCGTTGTCGTTGTCGTCGTCGTCGATTGATATCGGTCACATCTTAAAGCGTCGAGGTCGTCAACAACGACGACGATGACGACGGCGATCGCCAACAACAATGCTATGCCACCACGAAATTCGGGCCAATATCGGCCGATGCCTACGTGCATACCGGCAGTCCGAGCTCGGTGTCGGTCCGGCGATCCGTTTTGATGACGGCGGGTCACTTTTTGCACATGATTTGTCCGGATTTCACCTGCTTGTTGCAGCAGCGGTAGCAGCGGCAGCAGCAGCAGCAGCAACAACAGCAACAACAGCAGCAGCGCAATTCGCATGCACAACAACAGCGTCTAACGGACATTTGCTGGCGGCGGTCCCCACCGACACAGACGCTCGCAGCGGAAGCCATTGCGATGCCGCCATTGGCTGGCGCCGGGTCATGTGACCCAGTGTGGCGGCGATCGCAGCGCCCCCTGCCTCGTCTGGCTGGCTGTCTGCTGCTGCAGCCGCCTCCGCCGCCGTCGTCGCCGCCGCCTGGACGTCTATGTATCCATCTACAATAGTTACTATCTGCCCGCCCGGCCGACCGACCGCCCGGCCGCCCGCTCGCCTGGGCTGGATCGGAGTTGGTTGTGCTGCTCGCCGCCGTTCGGTTGTTGATTTGTGAGTGTCGTCGTCGTCGATGAAGGAGACTAAGCAGCGCTCACAAGCGATCCGCCGAAACAACGGCCGGGGCGGAAGTAGCGGCGGCGGCGGCGAGCGAACGAGCGAGCGCGCCAATATTTGAATTTGGTCGCGAGTTGTTGTTGCAGCAGGTGCTCACGGTGTCACAGCAACAGAATAGAATATACATTCTTGTGTGTAAATTTAGGTTTTTCTGTTGCTTTTGTTTATCCTGCTATATTTGGTATCTACTCGTAAGTGCATATATATATATATATATATATATATATATTGTCGCTTCATTTGCATTTTTTAATATATATATATATATATATATATATATATACGCAGACACGGGCGATAGCCTTTTCTGCAAAATTACCTGAATAGTTATAATTGTTTGAATTTATGTAATAATGGACATTTCAAGCTCAATGAAGAGTTATTGAACTTAAATAAATTTGCCGTCCGGAGAAGACGGTCCCATAAAAAAAAAAAATATATATATATATATATATATATAAAAATGCAAATGAAGCGACAATTGTATTTTGAGCACGTGTGTTTATAAAATTACGTATGATGGTAGTGATCTGTCAAATGATATCAGAGATATTGTCAGTTAACAACCGGTATGCAATGCTGCTGGTAAAACACCGTAACGATTATAGGTAATTTAGTAACTGGTAGAAATACTACGATTTTATTAGACGAGCGCGCAACGAAGCTGAATCAAGCAGTCATAGATTGTACGCTGGGCCATTTTCTAGGATGTGGCAGATACGTATGGGGTGAAGAATCCCACACTACATCCAGCCTTTCGTCAGGTGAGCGTGAAACAGTTTTGGAGAATTTTTTTTATCTTTGTAGATTTTTTTGTTCAGAGAAAACCAGAGGTAACCGACCGCCCTCGGCAACGCCGGGACAGATAACGACACTCGATAAGCAGCGCGGTGGCGAGAAGCGAGCGAGCGAGCGACCGCCAAATGCGTTCATGCCGAGTTTTCGCTATTGCTACTGTTATTGTTGTTGTTGTTGTTGTTGCTGGTAATGCTGTCGTTGTTGTTGTTGTTGTTTGCGATACACAGTGTATCGGCGGCGGCAAAGGCAAATATTGTTGTTGTTATTGTGGTTGTCGTGGTCGTTGTTGTTGTCGTCGTCGTCGTCATCATTGTTGTTGTCGTCGTTGTCATCATTGTTGTTGTCGTCGTCGTCTGTAGAAGAAGTGGTTGATGTTGTTGTATGTTATGGTTTTGATTGTGGTCGGTGTTTACCGCTATCGCTACCGCTGGCGGCGCGGGCCACCGTCTGCGTTTACCTCGAGCCCGGTCGGTCTGTACTCCCCCCAGGCTCGCCGCCGCCACCCCTATTGCCCCACTTCTCGCTATTTCTCTGTGTTCTCTGTCGCTCTCGGCTCTGAGTTCGGAGCGACGAAGCATGCATTCGCAATGTGGAAGGGAAGGACTTACAGACGGTCATACAGGCCTCATTCATGCATATACATACATAGATAGATAGATAGATAGATAGATAGGTAGATAGATACCTGCGCGCGCGAACGAACCAGCGAGGGCTTTCGTCGCCATTCACTAACCCACCCACCCGGTGTTGTTGTTGTTGTTGTTGTTGTTGTGTTGTCGTCTACGTTAAACGACGGCGGTAGACACGGCGGTAACAGAGCGAGAGGCAGCAGCAGCCGCAGTAGCAAGACCGTGATGAGCTGGTGGCGAACCTGCACTCCAAACTAAAGACGGATTAAGTTGGCTGCGTTATTTCTCCTCATGCCAGAATAGTAGGAAGAGGAGTAGGAGTAGTTAGTAGGAGCTGAATCTGTTGCTACGATGCTGGAAGTGGCCCTGCAGTCTCGAACTAACGGCGACTGGCGGACGAACACATAGCAAACACCGGCTAAACGAACGGACGGCTGGCCGGCCGGGCCGATGGATGGACAGATATAAACAGACGAAAAACGACGCGCGCATGCACGCATGTCTGTCTGCACTGTTGTCAATTGTTGTTAAGCAATTAACAACAGCAACAGTAGCAGCAACAATTGTAACAACAACAACAACGATAATTATTGTTGTTGTTGTTGTTGTTGTATGTACAACAAATGCTCGGACCGCGCTCGCTCATGAGATGATGAGCAGCATGCGCGTGTTTCGAAACAAGAGAGAACACGAAAGGGAACAAAACAGAGACGAAGAGGAAGAAGAAGAAAAATAAACTTCTCCTGAGCCTCGTGTGTCTCACTGGCTGGCTGGCTGGATAGATAGCGCACACCGGCGCCGTTGTTAACCCAGTTCGCTGCTCGATTCGCGCTGCTCCACGGCGCGCATTCTAGTTTTTTTTTTTTATTATATTAGGGTGTTCATATTCCAGCGGTACACTTTCGTTTTACATCACTGAATCTCTTCTCTCTGAAGCGCATTCTTGTACCGAACAAAGAGACGCATGGAAACAGAGAGAGAGACGGCATTTGTGATCTCTATATTCGATCTGTTCACGTGCAACTCGTATGGACTCTTGTTGTTGTTGTAGTTGTTGTTGTTGTTGATGTTGGACTTGTGTTGTGTGCAGAGCAACAACGAGCAGCAGCAGCAGCAACAACAACAACAACAGTGACAATCACAACAGACACAGTGTTGGTAGTTGGTAGACGTTCGTCGGTTCGTCATATTGTGATTGTTGCCGGTACGAAACGACATCGTCATCAGCGAATGGGCAGCGCGAACAAATAACCCACCCGCCAATGCACGGTGTGGTTTGTTGTTGTTGTGGTTGTTGTTGTTGTTGTTGTTGTGGTGTGATGGGTGAATGAGCGCGATCTTACGGACCGGACCACTACCACTAACTACTACGACTATTAAACACTAGCGCCTCTTTCATCTTGTTGCTGTCCGTCGGTTGTCGGGTTTCTTCAGCTGGTGCCGCTGTTGTTGCTGCAACCGGCCCTGTTGTTGTTGCTGCGGCCGCCCCTGTTGTTGTTGTTGCTGCAGCCGCCCCTGTTGTTGTTGTTGTTGTTGCTGCAGCCGCCCCTGCTGTTGTTGTTGTTGACACTGTTGACGACGACAACGACATGTGCGCGCGCGGAGCACGCCCAGAACAGTTTGTTTCGATTCGTGCCTGCATCTGACGGCTGCGGTACGCATGCACCTAGGACGAGGGTAAGAATGAGACACGCACGCAGATTAATAGATAGATAGATAGATAGATGGTGAACATCTGCAAATAGCACAGCTTGTTTCCTACATACGGCACGATACGGGCGGCGGGGTGTCTGACTTTGTCCTGACTCGGCGTTGGGGTCGTCGCTGTTGTTGTTGTTGCTGCTACTGCTGCTGTTGTTGTTATTGCTGTGGTTGTTGTTGTTGTTCATGTTGTTGCTGTTGTTGTTGTTGTGTCTCTGTGAGCAATCTAGAGCAATTTTGGGCGCGCGTTGAACTCGCTGAATAACTCTAAGCAATATAGCCCACCACACGACACTAACTGGTGGTATCACAAAAACAACACCTGGTTGTGCTTGTCGGCGGCTGTTCGATGCGTGTTCGATTGACATTGCGCGTTCGATGGTCGACGGTGATGAAACAACAATGATGAGTTCAGCGTGGTGAGCTCGAGTAACCACCTCGTGTTCGCGCTCATATGTGTATGTGTCTTTCGCTCGCCGCGACTGTTGCTAGCTATTACTGTGGCATTGTTGTTATTCCTTCCTGTTCTTTATACTGTTACGGTGGTTTTTGTTGTCGAAGTTGTTGTGATTATTGTTGTTGTTGTTGTCGAAGTTGTTGTGGTTGTTATTGGTGCTGTTGTTGCTGTCGTTGTTGTTATTGGTGCTGTTGTTGTTGTTATTGGTGCTGTTGTTGTTATTGGTGCTGTTGTTGCTGTTGCTGTTGTTGTTGTTATTGATGAAAGTCACTGTTTCGATGGAGGAGGGTCTACGAGTGATTGGTACATTATGATAATGATCACGACGAGACGACATAAAAATCGACAATCCTCGCTCCGTTTGTATAGGCGCCTCTGAAACTAGAAGAAATGAACTGAGTAGGGCAAAAACAGAGCCCACAATCATGCCGAGTCGCATGCGCGCGCGAAAGTCATCCTTCGATTAGCAGCATCAACCATGCGATGGTGTTTGTCACGTGTCACGTGTTACGCTCTGTGTACGCGGTCAGCATTAGCCATCATAACCATAATCCTCATCATAATCACGTATCAGTGCGTATCCCGATCTGTGCGGTCTCCTCCTCTGAACCTCCCACTTTCGTCACTCGCACAACCGTTGAAACAAATGCCTATCTTTCGATCCGCGCATCGGCAAAGGTTGGCCCCATACCACCACCCCGTTCTGCCGTCGATAGTGGTGGTGATCTGGTTTGATTGACGCCGCAATTGCTCACCATATGATTGTTTCACTGGTGCCAAAGCATCGTGGGCACGCCACGATCGGAAAACCACACCATATTATTAGCATATTTCCATACCTCAATGCTACCAGCATCGTGTATCGCATTAGGCGAGCCGTCGCATTCTTTTTTGCACTCGCCGACAAGAGTAGAATAGTAGAATGGCGGCGTCGTCGGCGGCGGCATATTCTAGTCCGTTCCAGGGAGGGTGATACAGTACCAAACGTCGTACATTGTCTGTCTCTCTGTCCTGTGACCTTTCTAGTTACCAAACCAGCGGGATCGACTCTGATGTACACATCATTTGCTGCCTCGCACACTCATAGTGTACGCAGTGTTGCTGATATATATATATATGTATATATATATATATATATATATATATATATATATATATATATATATATATATACAGAGTCTCCCAAAATTCGTCCAACAAACTTTGGGATCTAGTTGGGATTCATTGATCAAGGGGTGGAAATGTCTTTAAAGATGGGAAATTGAGCGTGAAGGCCAAAATACAAGAGTTGCCAAAAAAAATTATTTCTTGAGAGTCATCTTTAATATAGCATTAGTTCTGTTTTGAGCTTACGTAGAAATCAATTCAACAGATGCAACATTTTCCTCTTAACACGCAGTGATGATTGGTTTGTCGATAGGATGACTGGGGCTCTCGCAATTGCAGATTTAGTAGAGATATGCGAGGATAAAAAAAACTTGATACAACAACTTTTGGTAATTTTGCTCTCACTCCAAAAAAAGACTTCCCCTCTTGCATATATATTTATATGGGGTATCAGCTAACTCAGAACTCAGAAACCACAGAACGTTTACGACGAGACCCCGTTGACTCGATCTGAACGCTAAAATATACGCCGCTGCTGAAACCGTTCGGCAAATACTAGACATATTTGAACGCGTCCGACAGTATATGCTTGCAATTGCTATCCAATATGCAGGATAACTGGCCGTCGTTTCATCGAGCAGTTTTTTAAAACATAACTCTAAAGGTAACATGAATGATAAACTTGATAAAGCAAGACAAAATGTAGCTGTATGTATGCATTCACTTCCGACATGCTCTTATATTATTGTCGGGCACAAATGGCACCATTTGGTACCAATATATGCTGCGCACATAATTTGTACATTATGAAGTACTGTGTCGTATTGCCGTAATGCCAATTTTTAGAATTGAACCGGGAGCTCATTTGTTATGTATGTAGTTCAGTAATAAAACTGCGTCAATTATACATGTGTGTTATATGTCTCGGAAGAGAGAGACAGAGACAGAGAGAGGTTTAATGCCGAATGCTGAAATGCACACGGCAAATACATACTGCACTGGAAATTATGAGTAGAAACAAAAAGGGGTGTTGATTTTTAATAGCCACTCCGCGATGGCCAAATCGTGGTGCATACGGTGTCGTTCCCTTGTAGACAATGTATCGGCTGTGCGCGGGTCGCGCGGCCGGAGGCAGCTTGATCGGATCGCGCATCAGTCTACGGTCGCCGATCATGAGGTCGTCGCTGAGGAACTCTCTCATCTCGACCAAGCAGTCACCGAGCGTCAAGGATGAAGCACTTAGCCATCATAATCGGCAGCCGCAGCTTAGGCCTGCGAGCGTCGACGAGAGTGGCGCCGTCCTGCGTACAACGTCAGCGTTGCTCACGGCATCCGAGACGACGCGCCAGGACCGAGACGTCGTAGTCGACACGCGCGGCGGTGCTCCCAGTTCCGCCAATGCTGATGCTGGTGCAGCTGCGCGACAAGCTGATCATGAAGGGGGGCTACGCTTGGCGACGGTCGGTCTGAAACTCAACCACTATGATGGCCTGCTCAAGGTAAGAGAAGAGAGACAGACAACATACTGCTTGTTGGGTTTGAGATTTGCTTATGCGCGCTTCTGCTGCGAATAGTTTCTCGCGGACACGCGCGTTCTATCTCAAATTTGTATGTATGTATATATATATATATATATATATATATATATATATATATAAATATCACCTTTCTGAAAAATAAATTATCACTCTTCTAGTATATGAAGCTGCATTTATTTGTTTACTTATTTAGGATCCTTGGTTTAGTTTTATTCTGATCGCTTTTGTCTCTTCGCTTCGCTCCGTTTCGCCTAACTTTGAATTTGGCAGAAGTTATGTGTTAATAAGAACTAGAACTACATTCTGTTAAAAATAATGCAATAATGTAAGCAATAAAAATAATTGAACATTTATAAATTAAATTTCTTATTTTATAAAATCAATATATATAACATAAACTAACTGTTAAGTGTTTTAATAAAAAAAGTATTTTCATCTACATTTCATAAATGATGAAAGAATCATCTCACAGTTTTTTGTTCCATAAAGCTCCCACTAAACTAACTATACAAGTATAAAAAAATTCAAATTTATTAGATTAGAGATTATTAAATGTTTACATCATAATCCCGTTCTTATAATAACTATGGGAATACTAAACTTAAACTTTAACTTGTCGTTACTCATCTTATAATAACGTATTTTAAGTATTACTTCTATAAGGTTATATAATTCTTTATTTATAGTGATTCTATTATTATGTTAACGCGTTCCGCTTTCTTTTATGTTTTCTCGCCATTTCCGGCTTACAATTGTTCCCTCTTCTTCGTTTTCTTGAGTCGAACGCGCACGCTTACGTTCGACACTTTTTTACGATATAGTCTAGTACAATGCATCCTTTATCGACAAAGAGCAGGCAACAGTGGGCTAAAGTATACGTTTGTGGCTTCGCCCTTATATATATATATATATATATATATATATATATATATATGTATATATATATATATATATAAACGATGTTATGTATGCCATTTCTCATATAAATACTACGATTAGATTCAGAAGTCTAACGTTTTATTATTATTATTATTATGAGTAGTAGTAGCGCTCCTAGTGCATATATGTATTTCTGTACCAACAATGAGCTCAAAAAAGCGTAGGCATGAAGATGCGTAGTCATATTTCGCGAGTTAATAATAATAATAATTATAGCAATACGACATTACCTTAGTGTTTATGTTATCGATATGGTTACTTGATCTCAATTGACGAGAACCTTGATCATTACTCTTACTTTTTCTATTGTGGCTTCTATGTTGGCATATTGTTGCAGACGCTAAAAGTTCATCATGCACGACTGCAGTTTGAGTACAGCATGAACACTCTCAAATTTTCGGATATCGCTTTGGCCGTTCCTACATCTATGGAGCAGCACCTATGCGGACTAATCCAAGGTAGGTGAAAAATACCATCTATATACATACACACGCCGGTTGTTTTGTTTATCATCTGCTCTTCTGTTAGAAATCGTAGGTTCGAGATCGGCATGAACGCTAAAAGCCGTTTTTGCCAATAATATTTCTTGCATTGAACGCTGAAATCCAATGTCGCAGCTTCATAATACTATATAATGCGAGACCGTAATTGCATTTGTATTATTAATAATTTGCAAAATGGGCTTGCGCCAAAGGAGCCCCTCGTAGTTGGATTGAATAGTTGCCCTCTAGCCTGATTGGTTCGTTGCTTGTTTACGGTCTGGGCACTGAGCGAATTCGTAGTTGTCAACAGACAGTAACTAGTAGTAGGAGTAGTACTACCTTTGTATATATATATATATATATATATATATATATATATATATATATATATATATATATATATATATATATATATAACCTTTATCGCAAACAAAGAGGGCGGATAAGTACTGCCGGCCATGCGCCAGGTAAAAATCATGTTTACTTACTCTGTGCGCGCGATGGGTTTAGGAGTCACCGAGAAATGGCTTCGTAGACGATGAATGAATGAATAAATAAATGCATGAATAGTGAATGACCCTTCGATGGGATATCGAAATAATGCTGGGCAACGTTGGCTGAACACGTTCTAAGGCACTAAGATTTTAACCCTAAGTATATGTATATACAGACATACAAACGCGCAGATGTATATATATATATATATATAAACGTGCGGATGCATGCGTATTATAGGCGTACCTGATACAGGCTGCGACGATGGATTTTTGTCCACGTGCGACATTTCTTCGTCGGCATCTCAATTGGACCCGCTCACGCTGTTACCGGATCAGGACCTGATCGATTTCAACGAGCCTAAGAAGTCAGCTTCTTCTCGGCGCCAGGTGAGAACGCACAAACTTAGTTTAGTTGACGTCGTGGTTTAAGCTTCACGGACCGTGGATAGCCGATTGAGAGAGCTACTAGCCTTATTTCGAAGTCGTGTCATTCTGTCAAGATGTTATACATACATAGTGACATGCGGCATTTGATGCTCTCAATTGGCATTACTCACTTGGTTATTTCATATATATATATATAAATATATATATATATATATATATATATATATATATATATATATATATATATATATATATATATATATATATATATATATATATATATATAATTAAAGTTATCCACTGTGTCCTTCAGTTCATGGTGCGAGTTGAAGCGCCTCTCTTTAAGATGTTTTTTTGGCAACCAACTGATAGAAGTCGCAGGACGACATATCCGGGCCGTAGGGCGGATGAATGTTAGGCTCTTTCCACTTGAAGCTTGCTCAGTACACTTTGTGTGATTCTGAAGACGTGTGGACGCGTGTTATTTTGAAGCGCAATTGCTACTCCCTCCGTGGGCCGTTTGCTCTTGATGGAACTTTTTACGGCGGCTACGGAGTGTCTCACATTGCACGTCACTGTTAATGATTCTTTAGTGCTCGAAGAATTCGATGACCTTGGATCGGGCCTTGGACGTGACGAAAAAGACGGTGCGCGTCATCTTACCCTCTGAGGGCACAGCTTTGAATTTTCTCGGAGAAGGTGGCAATGCATACTTCCATTGCATGCTGTCCCGCTTTGACCCGCTGGATCGAAGTGATGGTGCCAACCCTTATCACCATTAGAGATCCGCTCAAAAGCTCAGCGGGCTTTCCATGAAAGAGAACAGGTGTTGCAGTGCTAGCCCCACATGCAGTACAATTTGCGGTTCACTGAGCTGCCCGTACACTTTCCGCTAATCCAAACTGCCGTGCACAATTGTCCACACTGTTCTAATCCTAGCCTCTACCATCACAGCCAACAATCGCATTGTGACACGCCGATCACTTCTAACCTGGTCGTTCAACTTGGCGATGAGTTTGGCCGTGATTATTGTGTTTGCCTTGCCTGGTCCTGGGACGTCACTCAAACAGTCTTTTTAAAAACTTTAAAGTATTTTAAAAACACTCAAATTGCTCGCTGACTGATTGTTGGACAAATACTCTTCTCCGTATACGGCCACGATCCGGCGATGAATGTCGGTTGGTTGAACACCTTTCATAGTTAGAAATCTGAGAATACACTTCTCATTCGAACACCCCTTAGAAAACATAGTCGGCATTCAGGAGAGGCCGATGTTTGTTTATATTTTAATACAGATATAATGTAATTTTTAATAAAATACAATATAGGTGAGGTGGTTGGTTTTTACAAGTTATGTAGGGCTTTTCATAATTCTGATGCTGATTATTCGCACACTCTTGTATATATATATATATATATATATATAAGAGGGAGAGACGGGAATGGCTTTGTATCTATTGATTTTATGTGTTATTTTATTTCGTATCCAATCGAAATGGTAACAGCCCACGTCTCAGAATTCCTCATGCGTACCGCAACTATAGACTCAAATCACTGATATACATACATATTGTTTGTTTCGCAACACCTTTGCAGCTTAACAGAATTACAATACAGTCGCCATTCTATACAATGTTAACACTTCAGCGACCGTCCCGCGGAGCAAAAGAGTGCAAATACCGCCGATGCGTCTGGCAGCTCGCTGCGTGGTATTTAACCCACATCTGCGAGCAGAACCGGCAACGACATTGAACGCCAACTTGGTGAAATCTTTGGGTCGAACGTACCAAGTGATGATAGCCATGCACAATGTACCTTGTGTACACATCCCGACTGGTGCATGCCATTCCATCCCAAGGCTCCCTAGCGAGGTACACATTTAACTGTGCTATCTCTGCCGAGGCCTCGGTCACTTTTCCCTGACACTCCAACAAAAATTACTGAATTGGTCCTGTAATAGGTCATCTAAGCCTGACTCTGATTGTTTCCACTGCCGGTCCTCAAGCCGCTAGCAAAACTTAACTTGTATATATATATATATATATATATATATATATAAACAGCTTAAGCTTTACTCAGTCTAAAAAACGCAAATTTGCAGCTTTCCTCGTCACCAACCCAAGCTCGTATGTCTAGATCACCAAGGTAGGTTGGAACACTCCGCAGAAGAAGATTACCGCCTTGTATACAAATATAACGCAACGGTGGTCGTAGTAGTGGGTCTACAGTTGCTGACTTTTGTTCCATTTATGGGAACACCAAACAGATCGTATATGAGTGTCGAAATTGTCGATCATAGTTTTCTTAGACGAATAACGTCAATTCTGTTGTGGTGTTGTTGCAGGTGGTTGCCGTCGATCCGGAGCGAGCGGTCGATATTGAGGAGACGTCACTTAAGGACACGTGTGCATCGACAAATTTGCAAAATGTCTTTGGGCCGGTTCCCAACCTTGTGCGGTGGGCAGATAGTGAGCACCGTCAAGCGAAGGTCAGTTAACGACGTCGTATTGCGTTTCGAAGTAGGCTCCTGTTTCTAATGGAACTCAGATACGAGCAGTGCTTCCCCAAAGTTCTTCATCTATAAAACTGCGCATTGGCGAAGGCTACGTAGTTCATGGGTGTTGGTGTGTGTGACCTAACAAGGACCAGATATTGCACTGCAGTTATCAATTGTGGCATTGATTCGTTTTTTCCTTTGGTTTGCGTTGTTTGTGGCCGTGTGGTTCGTTTCCATTGAAAAATCATTTTCAGGTAGAAAAAATACTTACGTGCTTCATCGAAGTATCGATACTTTGTCGTGATTTCACGAAACCGCTACAAGTGCTGAAATACTACAGCTACCGACATAAACGTCAGCAGGAACGGTTCGTAATTGTCTATTCACTTAGTAACAGCTACTTAAGCCTTTGTTTTTCGTTGGTGCTGTCGATGGAGGTGAAAAGGACGTTGAAAAATGCAGTGCCAGAGAACAGCCTTTACAACTAAATAGTAATAGTAAATCACTCATTAATGGGGCATATATTTGCCATAATAGATCAAAGCGTGTTTTTATTTTATTTTCATTGATAGACTGTTACTATCGGGTAGTTTGCACGTAAATAGCAGCGATGAGTTGTGTGTGCTTGCCCATTTCAGTACAGCACCTATTTCATGGTCTGACTCAAATATACCATTAAGCTTCTGTGTCTTATATATATATATATATATATATATATTTTTTTTTTTTTGCTGATTTTAGGCGTAATGTCAAAGTCATCCAACCGCTGCCGACGTCGTTGTATAACGCACTGTTATCGGGCTACGCTCTTTATGGAAAGCTCGGTCTGGTACGTTATGTAATTTTTTTTATTTATTTATAACTTTAACCCGGATCTGCAAATCTTAAGAAAGCTCTTAAGAAAATGACATTTATAACACAATATATGTGTATATATATATATATATGTGTGTAGGGTTTGTCTCTGCTTCGTGTATGTATATATATATATATATATATATATATTTATACACGAAGCAGAGACAAACCCTCCACATATATGTAGATTGCTTCCGCTTTGTTTGCCTTGTCTATTATGCCGCATTGTGAAAACTTATGTCCATTGTTTTGAATGGACCGCGAGGAATCTGCTGCGTAAACTCCTAGTTGCCTTATTAGTGAATTACAGCGCTAGTTTATCTGTTAGGTTTGTTGGCGAGGATTTTAAAGACGACTTACATGGCCACGTCAAGGTTATCTTTCAAAGAAAGAAAAAGTCAGTCCCGATTCTAAAAAATAGCAGTGTGTAGATCAACTCTCTATGGGAAGGGATCGAGTTGGTTATCAGCTTATTTGCAAGCGGTCATTTTTAGTTATTTAGCAAGACCTTGTTTGAATCTTAGTGGTTTGCTTTAACTATGCCTATATGTATGCATAGTTTTTAAACAGCACTATCTAAACATATATATATATATATATATATATATATACGTTTAACAAAAGTGTTAACATGCTATGCAAACGTTTGTATGCGTACATACATGCTTTACAGGCAAAGTCGCTACACTTACTAATGAAGGAGTATGGTGTACCATTAGACGTACATAGTTATGCGTATCTCTTCGCCGTTGGGAAGAACTACAAGAAGAAGTGGCTTTCTGACCTGATGACATCCATGAACCAGCAAGACATTAGCGTTGACAAGTTGTTGCGGGAACCTATTTTCGTCAAGGTTTGTTTATACCGTATTCGCTATTCTATTATAATTGTTGCTGGAATCAAAGCGAACTGAACCAATAAAAGGAAACAATAGGTATTGTTGTACGTTGCCTCCATCAGGATGAGGTCAATGTTTCGAGTTTTTTGTCTTTTAGGCCTTTAGCAGCCAAGTGTTACTAGTAGCAGTGTTTGTTGTGTAAATGTACATCTATTGTTTCTGCGAGTCTAGTGTAACACAGTCGTAGTGTTATTATCCTCTTAATGAACAAGTTACATGTGTATACTATTATCTATTTATTTATGATAAGAAATTAGCGAAGCGAAAGCGAAATTTGGAGCTGGTATGTAGTGTCCATTGGTTCGTCAAGTAAAAAACAAGGAGGAAAGATTATTTGCTATTAGGGCAGATCTCGATGAATAGTTTTGTAGTGTAACGCTACCCTCACCCCTGTTTTAAATTCCTGCTGTTTTGCGCAACAACCGAGATGTTTTGCAAAAAGAACCACATTCGTAACGTATTTCTGTGTAAGTGTCGAGGGGTGGTAAAATAGCTCATGCTTTTAAGTGTGTTAACATCGACATTGGCAAGTTCCTTGGTCGAACGCATCTACCGCAAATGATTTGAAAAGTTCTGAAGTAGAGCGTTTTTTTAAATGACGACCTAAGTGGATGTGTGTGTCATGGAGGAGGTTTACGTCTAAAGATACGGCTAAAGCTAATGATTTCCATTTTCGACGGGAATGTAAAGCTATTTCAACTTGGTGACACAACCCTTGTCAGGGCGTTCATAAATCTTGGAATTGCCTTTAAGCTCTGGAAATGGGCCCCTCACAAACTGATTGTTTATCCACCGTCCATGACCGATCTTGCACCTGCAGATTTATTTGCTCCAGACAGAATGATTTACTCCACCAAGTAGGTGCTTAATAACGGCACAACTTATGGCTTCCACCACATATTATGCCAAACGAAGGGTATGGCAGTTGTGCGGGGGACTGGTGCCACTGTAGTAAGTATAACGGTATATTTACCTTTAGATATTCTCTAGCTGCAAAAATGCACGTTTTGAAAAAGATGTGCAAATAATAGTGCATTAGAAGAGTGTTCACAAAAACGCCACTAAAGAAAACTTTTGATTATTATTAAAAAAAGGTTGATTTACCATTACCAAGAATATGTAGAAGGGGGAGAGAATATAGTTAAAATGCACCTACTTCTTCTTGCCACGCGTTTTACTGCTTTGATCATGGCTGCAAAAGTGTTTGCTTGATGGGTTTCTGAAAGTTATGTCTAAGTTATATCTCAGATATATGCCTTGTGACGTTATTATGAGTCCGCGTACCGAGACATCTTCAATATGGTATATTGTTTTACAGAAATAAGTGCGCTTCATTGTGTTTTAGGAACAACGTGAGGACCTTATACAGGCCATTCGAAGGGTGCAACCATCTACGGAAATTCCCATTAAAACGTTTCCAACAGAGTACAGCTGTCGTCTCCTGCAAAATATACATAAATCGCGAGCTACCTTCACCGGCAAGAAACCTGTTATATCGCTAGATGTGCTTAAATCGGGAGCTGCTCGACAGTGGAGCCGGGAACTTGATGGTTTCGTTAAGGTATATGTATACATAGATATTATGTATGTATGTATATATATACTTTTAGAATTTGTTTTCTGCTCTCGCGGCTTTGTGACAACCCCTCCAACTCGTGATTGCCTAGATATGTGGGGAGGATGACATCAAATATTCTTGTATAGTGTCTTATCACTCGATTTAGTTGTCGAATGTATGCTACTTTAGAATGTAGCTACGGCAATTAGTTTAAGGGTGTGTCTCCCCCTCTTAGAAAGCGGCGTTGCATTTTTGAATAGTTTACAATCACTTAATATATATACCTGGACCATCCATACACTAATAGTGGAAGGCTGGAAGAACATGCTGATCGCTCCACTAATTCCAGCTCTTGCGAAATACTTCCAATTAAGTGCAGCACTGCGCGACCTAGCATTGTTTGTGAGGTGGTAGAATTCCGCGAACGTACATTTGGGCAGCCCAAGCTATTTTCTATGAAAACCGTGTACTTAAGGGACCTGTACGAGCTGTCCTGAGTTAGTTTTACCCCAAACTGCTGACTGACAACAAACATTTTGCGAGCGATTTGATATGCGTTTGACATGAGATACCTGTGAACGAATGGAAGCAGCAATGCGAATTTAATTGTCTTTTGAATGTCGTAGTTATTTTTATAGCGATAACTAAATATGCCTGAGGTCAAGTGTAATGGGGGAGCCGTTTTGGCATGAAGTGTTGACAAATTTGCCTATATATATATATATATATATATATATATATATATATATATATATATATATATATAGAGAGAGAGAGAGAGAAATCTAACATAGATTTGATGTATACGCTTTAGGTGAAATCATTGGCAGCTGTAAGGGAGCCAACGCCACGTATGCTATTACTTCGTGCCAAAGTGGCCGAGCTCGAGAAGACATGGGCAAAGGAAATTAGTGAAATTTTCACCAGCGAACTTCGCAGTTTAGGCAATCACGCTGAATCACGCAGGGAAATCACAATATACCCTTTTCTTCGAGTAGTCGAGCCTCAGGTTAGTCTGTAGTGAAGTATAACTCTTAATATTGCTGCGATATGGTTTGGGTTTAGTAGGGATAATATCTACAAAGCCTTGCTTAACTCACATAAATGAAGTATTGTTTTTAAAATACCTATGAGGATACTTCTAGTAGATAGCGCCAACCTTTTCTTTTCCTTCCGTACTGTGAAATTGCTGTGAATCATCGTTTTCAGCATATAATAGGCTGCGTGCGTGTATTATTGTAATCTCAGTTAAGATAGTGATGATTACTGTGGTGTTTTAGTGAGTGTTCATTGTGTAAATGTATTCGTTTTCCGCTCTTTGTTCTGGTAACAGATTGCGTCGAATGTTATATAGGTTTTTGTTTGATATGTTGCAGGCTGTCGTTGATCTGCTGATAAAGGAGCTACGTCAGTTAGCGTTTTCATCCGAAGCTTACAGTTCAAGCATGGGATCTCTCTGTACATTGCTTGGCCGCCGCTTCTACGACCTGTACGGGAAGCTCATTTCGAATATTAATCTATTCCGTTTCAAGTCGATATTGCGGTTTTTTTTTGTCGTGCTTTTAGGTCCTACGTTGTTCTTGTTGTAGTATTTTTGAAATATGATTAACCTAGATTAGATCTCTGCATTTTCACAAAAAAGACGTCGTTCATAAAAAAAAGGAGAGAAAAAGTATGTCTGCTCATGTTCTATGTAAATTTGAACCCTTCAAGGTTTTTGCTTTTAATATGTAGTAGATCCCTTAATTTAGATCTATTATAGGGAGACAGAGCTATGGCAGCGAAACACTTTTAGTCTCTCTATGTTATACTAACCGCACGAATATAATTAATCGTATACCTATACAAATCTGGTTGTTGACTTGTATACATTTGTGTTCAATTGTGGCATTGAATTTCAGGCATATGGTTGCCGCTAAGAAGGAGTACGGCATCTCAGCTAAACTGTGCGAACTGTATAACGAATACATTAAGGTAGGAACTACTAGTGCAGTCATTTAAACCAGTTTAGAATTGTATATATATATATATATATATATATATATATATATATTATGTATTTTTGTTTCAGGATTTTGATTCTTGCATAACGCGGCCGGACCGGGAATTGTGGCAAGACTTAATCAGCCGGCACTCGCAAAAAGGCCCGACGGTTGACGGAATCGAACGAATCGAGTGGCCGGTGAGCGTCCTTATTGGCGTGGGTCGCTTTCTTTATCAAGTACTTCGCCAGGTTCAAATTGACGTCAGTATGCTACGGAACAACTCTCGTTACGCGATCATGATGAACGCAATATACACGACGATCCGGCCGAACGGTGTCGGTCAGCAGGTCCGCGAGGAGGTGAAGGTTCACGGCACTCTTAGCCGGCTCTACCAGGGGGCACGCCTCGAAGATCTAGACTTCAACGTCAATGTATGTTTTGTATATACATATATATATATATATATATTCCATTTTAATATTATGGTTAATATTACTTCAGGATTGATAAAAAGCGAGATCGAATTATTGGTGATACACGTACCTGGTCCACATAGAAGAGTTCCTTATCATACGTGTGTATTATTTCAATGTGCTCTCGTGAGCTCAGTTTGTTGTCTATTAACCGGTGTTTTTTTTCTGCCAAAGCTAACTTAATTCTCCTTTATACTGTAGCTGGTGCCAATGCTCTGTCCACCTCGGCCATGGTACAGCCCACTGGATTCAACGTTCCTCCTTTCCCATGCCAGCTTTCTTCGCCTGCCAGTAGGCGGATCGCCCCAGTCTGAGATGATCAAGAAGGCACCGATTCAATCTCTCTACCCTTCGTGTGATTCACTAAACGTGCTATCTAGATGTCCCTGGAGGATCAACAAGCCTATTCTTGACCTCGTCATTAAGGTGAGCATGGCTATCTTTAAGGACTTGGCGACGTTGGCCTACATACCTACTTCATCTTAAGTAAACGTCCCTAATAAAATCAGTCATATTTAGTTGTTCGAGAAGATGTTTATTGCTGCAAGAGGATCATGATTTGTCTTCTTTATCGGGTCCCAGGTTACTTTAGTATTTGCTTGCTGTTATCTATGTGCGGGGTTAAGAAAATGTCAGTTCAAATATTCCTTATTTCAGCTGACAATACATTAGCGATTTTTACGTTAGGACGATATTTGATGATTCGATTAATGATTCGATTATGGTGAAGGGTCAGATACGTGGTGGTAAAGCGAGTGCATTTTTGTAAATATTGGCCCATCTAATTCCAGGTATTTCTGGACGGTGGTGATATAAAGTTAAGCGTACCGGTATCACCGGAAAAGATTCAGTTGCCTTCTTTCTCCGGCACACCTACTAAGCAGGAACAAGCAAAGGTAGGGGATTATTCATGGTAATAAAATGTGCATGATCTGAATGTGTACTTTCCATTCATGTGGAAAAGTAATAAAAAAAACATCATCAATTATAATTTTGCTTCCTTAGATAGAAGTAAAACAGACAACGCTGCCGACATTAGGAATAACATAATCTTACACCGAGGCTCGTGCGAATGTACGTCAGGAGTCCCTCAGGGCTCTTGCTTAGGCCCATTATTGTACGCGATCTTTGTCACTGATCTAGGCCGTGCTCTCAGCGCACTCAATGTCACTTACAAAATGTATGCTGATGATCTCAAGGTTTATACCGAAGTACACAGTGACCGCGATCGAACGGAACTGCAGATAGCAGTCAATCTCATTTCCAGCTGGTCTAAAGCTAACCGAATGGAGCTATCTGTTCCAAATGCGCAATTTTAAAGACCATTCCTGATGATGCTAAGTATTACTTGAACGGAAACATTATAAATGAAGTCAATGCGTACAAAGACCTGGGAGTGACATTTGATCGCCAACTTAAGTTCCGGCAACATATTGTGGAAGCAGCGACTGCAGCGACTCGACTGTGCAACCTT
The DNA here is from genome assembly GCA_003439945.1 of Dermanyssus gallinae. Lineage (NCBI taxonomy): Eukaryota > Metazoa > Arthropoda > Arachnida > Mesostigmata > Dermanyssidae > Dermanyssus > Dermanyssus gallinae. Next base: position 73,372 of record QVRM01007007.1, on the reverse strand, counting down.
CTTCTTAGAACGTTTATCTTGCAGGACCTTAAAATGTATATAAAACTGTACGAAACAATAGTAGTACCGAAACTCACGTATTGCGCTCATGTCTGGGCACCCTTCCATGGGAAAGATGTGGCACTGTTGCAACGCGTGCAGGACAGGTTCATTAAGCGTCTGTCCTGGCGCTGCAAAATTGCTCGTGCCGAAATTGTACTCCCTAGTGTAGAGGAGTACCAACGACGGGTTGACACTCGTATTTTTAAACAGATCATAAAAGAAAATCGATTTTCAATGTTTTTCACTGTAAGGACGAACAACTTACGGAGCGGCGTAACTATTCACGCACTGGCGCCTGGCTCGCCGCGCACGGGACGACGACAAAATATGTGACTTGTTAAAACCCCTTTTTTAATAAAAGAGACTTGTATTGTATTGTAAAAGTAAAGGCATTTTAATTAACAATTAATTAAACGTCGATTTGATTTATATGGGTGTCCGCAGGCACAGAAGAAATACAAAATGAAGTGTGCTGAAGCCTATTCTCTCTGGTGTGACATGCTCTACAAGTTGTCCATTGCCAATCACTTCAGAGATGACGTTTTCTGGTTCCCGCACAATATGGATTTCAGGTTTGTTTAAACTGCGCTGTGTATTCCGGTTTTATGTATAATTTAATAAGAAATATATTATTTTATTATTAGTATTGTAAAAATAGTTGTAGTAATCATCGTTACATAGTAATCACAGTTCCCAAGGTTGTGTGATGTGATGGTTTTTAAAATGTAAACCCTTTCATTTTTCTTACGCTACTAAGTTTCAACTCATTTGAAGTTTTAAATAAATATGCTACTATACAGACTTACTTATCTGGTTAGCAGATGATATTTTAGGATTCGACAGTGGCATTGTTCAGACTTAGGATGGCTACCGATAGCCACCGATGGGGATATAACTTATATTGAAAAAGTTGGGAACTGGGGAGCCGGAACTGCAAGATAGAGTCAGGTTCTTTTTATTTAGGATTGTCCGTGGAAGTGTTGCTAAGTAAGGTATCTATCGCGGTAGAAGTTATAGCATAATGTATTTTATTTACGTAATTTTACGTAATATAGAAAAGGAGTTAGGCTTCCGCCCTGGACCGGGAAACAGCAATCAACCTAGCGTTTTTGAAGTCAAGTGGCGGCGTAATCATTAGGGTTGTGGAGAGGAGCCTCCCATTGACAGAAAAGCTTCAGACACGGTAGAGCTTGAGCTGTACGGAAGTCACTAAAACACAATGATAGGCTATGGCAATGGAAAGCAACCGGTGTATTCGGGTATCTAAAACTAGGGCGATGACAAATGATACTTGGCCGGGAAGCCAGTAGGGGGGGGGGGTTAGTATCTGGCAGCGGCATACGACTTCCTCCACACTTTATGTCAGATTGATGGTTTCCACGAGCCTCATGGTGGACGTATGTGGTTGCAATGTCAAATAAAATTGCGATAGGTAGCATGTCGTACAGCGCCTCGTGGTTTGCTCAAAGACAAAGGTTTAATTTTTGTTTTAAGTAACCCAGCCTGGATGCTAATAAAATGTTAAGCATAATAATCCAGAGACTAATTGGCGTTATGACGATGCAGTGCTATATTCAATTGAACATTATTCATTAATGCTCTTTTCTCTCATCTACACGAGCAGGGGCCGAGTGTATCCTTGCCCACCGCATTTCAACCATCTAGGGAGCGACGTCGTTCGATCGGTGCTGATGTTCGCTGAGGGAAAACCACTAGGGCCGAATGGACTCATGTGGCTGAAGCTACACCTCATTAACTTGACGGGTTTCATGAAGAGACGATCAATTGCTGAGAGGCTTCAGTACGTTGAAGAAATCATGGATGACATATTGGACTCCGCTGATAATCCTCTTACTGGCAGGAAGTAAGTCGTTACCGCGCAATCACAACAGTAAAACATTAAAAAATAAAATTAAAGCAATTCGATTTATCTGCATGCTATTAGTGTATATGTACCCTATCTTCTTGAAATACATTTTTTCACGATTAGATTACCTGTCACATGGATTGCCTTGTTGTGTTTCTGGTTGGATCAAACGGCTTGGTCTCACCTTGACGCAGTCCGTGTTTTGTGGTGCAAAACTGTCGCTTATGATTTCTGCAGCAATCATGTAGCGCGTCTACTTTCAAACTATTGCTTTTGTTGGTACGATTCGACCAAACGATCAAGTATTGCCTCTTACTGGATTGCTTAATAAATATTTGCATCTTGCAGATGGTGGCAAACGTCTGATGATCCGTGGCAAACTTTGGCGGCTTGCCGGGAGGTTGCTAACGCTCTTCGTTTCGGGCCAGATCCATCAGAATATATCTGTCATTTTCCTATTCACCAAGACGGCAGCTGTAATGGTCTACAACATTACGCGGCCCTCGGCCGTGATGAGATCGGCGCTGTACAGGTCTGTTGAATGACACTTCTCAGTTATATATATATACCCTTCTAGTAGTTAGTGGTTATCGTTCTAGTCACGCTATAAAAACGCCGACTAACATCTGAACAAACTTAAATTCCCACCCAGCAAGATGATTGCCTTCATTTTCGGTAAAGCACAAGTCGTTCTGAGGTCGTCCTCAAAGAGTAGTGTCGACGCCAACAGATTAACAAGCCGGTTACGGCTAGTGCGGTGGACTACTATCGCTCTTTTTCGAAACGTGGCTTTAACTTTGTCGAGTATTTTCAAGTTCGCTGGGAATAAGTGGGGCTATATGACCTGCATCCCGTGAGCAGCGGATGGTGCATTATATTTGGAAAAAAACTGAGGGCGACGTCTAGCGACAACCGACGAGGCTTTGAAATTCTATGACATGACAGAATGAGCTTTGTGGAAAATCGAAATGAAGACTACATCTATCGACTATACTTGACTGAGACTGCATTCCTATGTTCTGGTTGCTAAGCGCAGTTTCGTCCGGTACGATATTAACGATAATAATCGTATAAGTTGTATCATTTGAATAAAGGCGACTTTGCATCGCATTGTAATAATACTTATTAAAATCATTATTATATTTTTAATGATTGCCACTGTTTGCATTGTGACAATACTAAAATGAAGTGCGTCCTCGGCAAAGCTCGTTAAGCATGGTTGGTGTAGCCTGACAAGAGCAGGTAGTGCTCGACCTTGCTTTAGATCAGGCGAATCTGTCTAATCTAACACCGCTTTTAAAACTTGATAGGCGTTTTTCCTTACATTGCATTTGGACTTCTCGTTTGACGCTAGGTAAATTTGACCCCGATGGACGTTCCTCAAGATGTGTACAGCGGGGTTGCTGAAATGGTAGAACGTTTGAGGCAGGCGGATGCCGATGCAGGAGATCCAATCGCAAAATTACTTGAGGGCCACATCAAACGAAAGGTACGACAATATACAGACTTATGGTAAATATCTAAAGAGCTGTCTATCTGCCATAGTATACAAGTGGCTCTAGAGAAAACTATTGGCTCAATATATACAAATTCAAATTAGTAAACATTTACGGGTTGAAGTTAAATAGATTAACGATAAAATAACGGTGCGGGTAAGTTGGCTCGGGATGTAATAATATCATTAACAAATATATCAATAGAATAAATTAGAGTTTTTAGTTGACACACTTTCCTTTGGGTCGCACGAGCTCAACGTAACAAAGGGTACTTAGCATGGGCACAATGCATTCAGAAAAAGGGGCAGATGAATATGTACTATCGTAGCGATCCGGAGCGTTATGGTCAACTACCAGCTATCACTACGTAGGCTTTTTACAGGGCGAATATGTACTAGCTACCTGTGCTCTTGCTTGGCTTTACCTATATAGGTGGTAAAGCAAACGGTGATGACAGTCGTGTACGGCGTGACGCGTTACGGGGCCCATCTACAGATCTTGCGTCAGTTGCAAGACCTTGATGACTTTCCGCAGGATAAGGCGGTTTCGGCAGCGCACTACCTTGTGAAGAACACATTCCTCAGGTCTGTATAAGTAGACGTGTGTCTGTACTGCTTTCTGCCGTAAGATGTTCTGTGTGGGTTTAACTAGGCGAAACGCTGTCCTAAATATGATTAGTGTCATAGGTACTTTAAGGTATGGAGTCTTTGAACAAGATTCGATACTTTTGCCTATTGGGAATGATGCGTGCAGCACGGAATGCACTTTAATTCGCGTTTTGTTTTGTTTTTCTCTACATGCAACGGCCTGATGTGACTGCAGTCTGCGCGAAATGTTCACAGCTACACGGGAAATTCAGGATTGGTTCACATCATGCGCGTCGTGGATCGTGAAGGCCACGGGGAGGCCTTTGGAATGGGTGACGCCACTTGGATTACCTATACTCCAGCCCTACTTCGTATCAACACAAAATAGGTGTGTACACACATATATATATATATATATAAAAGCACAGTCTTTTCTGTAAACGGCAACCAGAATCCGCCGAGGAATAAACACCTTCCGCGGTCAGATATCTGATAACACCTGATCAACTAATGTATTTGTTGTAAGTATAATATGTTTGCGCATGCACCTTGCCCGGTTAATTGGCGTTAAAACTTCAGATAAAGGTCATTATTTATATTTGCCCGCGTCGTTTACCTCACGTGCGCGTGTAGTTGAAAATCTCGACAGCAGCGAAAATAACAACAATAACAGTGCCGAACCTTTATTTTCACGCCGCCGCGTGTTGTTGCCTTTTGCCTTGCCTCTCAGGTCCGAGATCTCCTATGGCGAGACTATCCGCAGAAGCACCTACGGCGAGTTTACGGACCGTCCGCATCCTTTGAAGCAGAAGAACGCGTTTCCGCCGAACTTCATCCACAGCTTGGACTCATCGCACATGATGCTGACCGCTCTATACGCTCAGGCAGCCGGCATAACGTTTATGTCAGTACACGACTGTTTTTGGACCCACCCTTCAACGGTGAGCTGAGTAAAGCGGTTCGGTGATCGTTCGTCGGTGCTTATTGTCGTTGTTGCTACTGCTGGCCCAGTGGCTTCGTGTCGCTGAGGCAGCAACGTAACGCAGACGCATTGACGCATGCTAGGCGTAGTAAGCCACCCTAATAACCACCTTACAACACAGCACTGAGCCGCTTAAAATATTGCCTTACGCTCTACTTGCATATGTGCATGCGATGAAGCTAATCGTTTTGAGAAACGGGCTCACGGGAAGAGGTGTAACAGCGATTATATGAGAAAGTCATGGAGAGATATAGAAAAAAGCTGCTACAAATCTGATGATACGTGGTTAACGCACTAACGGCAATACGGTTAAAAAAAACAGTTGTTTAACGAACGACGACTACTCCGTTTAGCTAACGCCTGGTTATCGGTAGACATCACCAATGGCCGTAGTAAAAAGCATGATCTGATTGTAATTTTGGCGGTTTAAAATATACTTTATATGAATTATAATTTAAATAAAACCTTTTTTTTGTCGCAGGTGGAAATTATGAACAAAATTTGTCGAGAGCAGTTCGTCGCTCTTCACTCAGAGCCGATCCTCGAGAATTTGTCGAAGCAATTTACGTCACGCTTTGCCTTTTCGCAAGTCGACATCCGAAATGACGGCACTCTCCGGGATCTTGTCAAACTGAAGGTCAATAACGTCATAACGCGGATTCCGGAAAAGGGCAACTTTGATCTTACAAAAGTCCTAGAGTCGACATATTTTTTCAGCTGAACTGGGCGCTCTACATATACCGCTTAATGGAAATGTATGTAATATTGAGAAGCAACTGTGATCAATAGAGTTTGTTTGCTTTAAGATCCCCAAAGTCATCCAGTCAGTTTATTATTTTGTAGTTTTTGCTCAAATGCATGGCAACTGGAACTATGCAATCCTCAGGAGTGCTTGAAATATGGCCCTCGGTGTACGTGCATTCGTTCATTGACACCGCCTGTTTGTTACGGGAGTTACATTTTATAGGCTAACTTGTTGAATCCTCTCATAATCATTTGGGCTATGTTTGTGGACCACACTGCAAATGCGATGTGCGATCTTTACTGAATAGTTGTTATTGTTAGCATTGAATTGTGGCACAACTCATAGCTTGCTCATCATGTCGGAATTGTATTTAGAACCACGTAGCAAATATAGTGGTACATAGGCATTCTGTTTGTAGAAAAAAAGCGCGAATATTTGCGGCGATTGCTACTTGTATCATCATGAGCTTTGAAGGGTGCCTGTTTGCCAAAGGCCGGTCGAGGTAGTTGGGAATGCAGTTTTAATACGTGTGTGCCCTTAGTCTAAGAGATTCGTCCCCAGTTTCGGTGGTATTCTTTAAGAAATTATATTAGTTGCTTCCTATTTCATTAGAATTGAGTGTTTTCCGGAGCTGTACAAGTGTGCACCTACTACCACCGAAACACCAGTATTCTTGCCCGATTCAGTAGCTGTCTTAGCTGGCTGAAGCAGATGTTTAAAGCACCTTTGTAAATAGCCCAGTAAGTTATTCCCAACCTACAATTATGATATGTGCCCAACATATTCAGTGGTAGGGAACCAGTTAGTCAACTAAGTGCCTAACAGCAAAATGCAGTACAACATTTGAGATACATCCATACATATGTTCTATAGTAGAAATGTCGACTTAGTAAAACAAATATATATATATATATATATATATATATATATATGCGCGTGTTTGTAACGTGTTTTGTCTATATCGCTCTTTACGAGGCCTCTGTAGGAAACTTTAATAAAATGTGTAACTTTGTTAACAAAGACTTTACGTTTATCTTAATTAAATACGCGGTGTATATATACAGGGTGTTGCAGAATTTTTTCATATAGATATAGGGAATTGTAGAGCTCGTTAAAGCAAATATTTTTTCGAATGGAACATAGTCTCTGAGAAATCTTGTTTCGGAGTGAGAGTGAAATTACGACAATTTTTGACACTAGTGTTTTTGCCTGACATAGGAGCATAAAATGTGCTGTTGCGAGACAACCAGACCTTCTATACAGAAACTAAGTACACCGTCGTGTTTCTGAAAATAAATTCTGCTCCATCTGAAGAATATACAAGGCCGGCCAAAAGACGCGACATGGTCGCTTAGAAGAGAATTCGCCAAAAATGAAGTTATTTATTAGCGTTCACGCCAAATACTTCAAAATCATAACCCTACAACCACTCACAGCGCTCAAAACGGACATATTCAGCAAATGCGCATTTCATGACGATCATTTTGGTACCAAACTTATGGCAATGCGAGCTGTGGTTGTGCAGTGATGACAATTTTTCGGCGAACATGTCGAGATTAATTGCATGAAAAATGACGCACTGCGGCTGTCGCGCAACACGTCGGCGGTAGTGAACGTCGCCACACAGTCATTTTACATGCACTTAACCTGGACATGCCCTCCGAAAAATCGTAATTACTCCGCAACCACAGCTTGCATTGACATAGATTTGGTACCAAAATGATCGTCATGCGCATTTGCTGAATGTGTCCGTTTTGAGCGCTGTAAGTGGTTGTAGGGTTATGATCTTGAAGTATTTGGCGTGGACGCTAATAAAGAACTTCATTTATGGCGAATTCTCTACTAAGCGACCATGTCGCGTCTTCTGACCGACCTTCTTCGTATATTCGGAAGAAGCAGAACACGAACACGAGGGTGTGCTTAGTTTCAGTATAGGAGGACTGGTTGTCTCGGAGCAGCACATTTTGTGCTCTTATGTCGGGCAAAAACACCAGTGTTACAAATTGTGCGCGCTGCTGCGGCAGGGAACAGAGGGAGAAATAGACACCAGAAGATGTACCGGCTTTACCATGACTGTCGTTTTGCGAGGCATCGACCCGTTTCTAACGGCAGATAAGATTGAGAAAGAGCTGCGGAAATACTTAGGATCCACGAAGCTTCTTACATGAGAACAGAACCTACCAGGCCAACCAAGAACAGGGCCGGCTGGCAGTGCCTCGGCAACTTACCAAAAGACAGGGTATGCCAGCTCTTGAACAGGAAGAATCTAAGTGTCGGAGGCACCGGCTGCAGGGCTGAGGAGTGGATCACTCTCTCTACGTGCTACAAGTGCCAGGAACTAGAACACACAGCCAAAGAATGCAAAAACAAGAATGTCGTTACACAGAGATCCTACAGATGCGGGATGGAGGAAAATTTTTCTAGTGACTGTAAAGAGAAACCCGCAGCTATTACATCTGCGGTGAGAAAGGGCACAAAGCTCGCAAGACCGCATGCCCCCTATATCTCAACCTCCTACGGACAAAACTGAAGGAGCGGAGGGAAGAAAGGCAGACCAGCAAACGCAAAACAAGACAAAGGGTACGGCTGAAAACCTTGAGTCCGGAGAGATCGTGGCGCAACAGCATTCCGAAGCAAGCATTTCAAAAGGGCCTTTCGACTGGAAGATACAGGGACCTAGAGGTGCGGCAAAAAAACTGACCCAAAAGGAACCTCATACACTTTTATAATGCATAACAAGATAAGCATAATCCAAGTCAATTTCAACAGAAGCCGGGCGTCCCATGGCATGGTCGGGGAAATAACGCAACGAAGAGGCACAGATGTAGTCGCTCTTAGCGAACCAAACAAAAATAGCTAAAAACTGGGTGACTGACTCCGCATCCTACTCTGCACTTATGATCAATCATACCGTAAAAATACAATACGAGGGTAGCGGACCAGGTTTTTGCTGGATCGACGTAAACGACGTAGGGAGAATATACTCCTGCTATGTAAGGCCCAACTGTCCACACGAAGAGTTCCAACAACTTCCTGGACAATCTCACGACGTCGATTCTAAACTTAAAATCTGGAACAGGTTTGTTAATCTCCGGAGATTTTAATTCGGCAGCGGAGATATTGGGGCTCCCGGCGAACAGCGGGGCAGAACTCTCTTAGAATGGGCAGCGTCAAACGACTTATACGTCCTTAACGACGGTAAGGAAACGATCTTCCGGCGCCACAGTTACGAATCGTACATAGACGTTACACTCAGTAACTCTCATACAACGCGGAAGGTGTCAAGCTGGACGATACTTGTGGAGGAGGAAAACGTTAGCGATCATCTCTGTGTGTAGACTCGGCTAAATCTCCGAACTACTTTACCGCCTCAGCAACAGAGAAAGAGGTACAGGCCATCATCGAGGAGGCGTGTGCAAAAACCGTGAGGGTGCACCTAAGACGGCCAGGAAAACCGCCGAAGCACTGGTGGACACAGGACATTGCCGAAAAGCGCAAAGAATGCAACAAAGCCAGAGGAGCACTCAAGCAGACTCACCGAGACAACGAAGAGTGTATGCAGACACTGACTAGATACAGGAGAAGCAGAGCAATCCTCAAGCGCGCTATTGCTGGCAAGAGCAGGTCCAAGAGGACCCATGGGGAAAACCATATAGAATTGTACGCGGTAAGAGGAAAACCGTTGTCACTAGTCCTCGACGAACAGGAAACAGCAGATATTCTTACTAAGCTTTTCCCGACTCACGACATATTCGAGAGAGATGCCTACAAGAATACACCCCAGGTAACAAGACGAATTCCCGGTAATCCAGCCTCTCGAGGTTTGCCTAGCGGCTGACAAGCTTACGGCGGGAAAAACCCCCGGCCCTGACGGCATACCTCTCGCTGCAGTCAAAATCCACTGTTTAAAGAGCACTCAGCCGCAGTTGCGGAATCTCTTACCTCCGCGATGAGAACAGGAGAGTTCCCACCAGCATGGAAACAAGCAGAAGTGGTCGTTATCCCCCAAGCGAATGGAGGATATCTGCTAATCCGTTTACTAAACGCCCTAGCCAAGAAGTATGAAGCCATCATTGAAGAAAGGCTCAGGCTGTTTGCGGAGGAGCGCGGATTTTAATAATAAGAAGTTTGCATACACATAGTGTACTGTAGTGAAATCGTGTTGCAGAATATTCATGTATCTGTATATCGAAGAGGGTATAGTTTTATATGCCTTAGGTAGTCAGTTAGTTGATTCTAAAAGAACTGTGATCTGCCGCCACTGACCTAACTCCTTATTACACAATCACCCCATACAGCCGCAGTATGTATATATATATATATATATATATATATATTCTTATAGAAGATAGAGAGAGAGAAGGCCAGGGTGCTCCTTTAGAGACAAATAAGCTTACGAGCTTACCGAATATGCGGTGATGCATGGCTAAACCTTGTTCACGCTTACACATCTTTGAAGTTATGCTATGAGAGAGAGAAGGCCAGGGTGCCCCCTTTAGAGACAAATAAGTTTATGAGCTTACCGAGTATGCGGTGATGCATGGCTAAAGCTTGTTCACGCTTACACATCTTTGAAGTTATGGTATAAAATCAAATAAAGCTACAGAACCCACTGGTTGAGCGAAGACGCTGCTGGCTCATAAGTTGGAAACATTAGAATTTAGTTGCCTCCCCGTTAATGAGGAACCGGCTATTGTTCACCTGCAGACCCGCAAAGCCAGCACGGAGTTTCAGTTCGGAATGTATGCTCTATAAAGATAAATGACTAGCACACGCTCAAGTCAGCAGTGACATGCTGCAGGGCAATTCTCTTGGTAGTATATATTATGAATAACTTTCCTCTGGCATATATTTTCAATATGAATCTGGCGTATATGTTCAATACTTGTGTGGGACCTCGTTGTAAGTTGGAATGTATGACCAAAAAAGTTTTCATTAATTTCTTTGAAATTTTACTTTATTTTTTATATGAAGGGTATGTCTACGTTGGCCTCTGTTGGCTTTGTTATACGTTGTTTGTTATCTGACAGTGCGCGTTTACATGCCAAGCGTATACATGTATTCAGACCATATTCCTATGTTTCTTGGTGTCTATCTTGCTATGGCATGTTGCACGCCGAGGGTCGGAGCTCTCAGGGTAATTGCGGCGTACCGGACGGTCACCGCGGCGGCGGCCCTCGTTCATTGCTAGAACGGTCTCCTGGGACCTGAAAGCAACCGAGCGCCGCCGTCTATGGGGCAAGCCCCAACGCAAAAAGGACGAGGAGCGTCGGCGCACAATCGACCAATGGCAGGAGGAATGGGACGGCTTACAAGAGGGTGCCCAGGCGCCAGTCTTCGTACCCTAATCCCGAACATCAAAGACTGGCTGACCCGACCTGGGGGTGAACTCACATTTTACTCGACCCAGATCCTGACAGGTCACGGCGACTTCCAGTCCTACCTGTTCAGGATCGGGAAGGCTTCCAGGCCTAATTGCATCTACTGCTGCGATGGACCAGAGGACAACCCAGAGCACACTGTCTTGAGGTGCCCTGCATGGGCGGAGCAGCGCGCACCCCTACGGCTTTTATTGAGGACTCCAGTTTTTAACCTACATGACATCTGCAAGAAAATGACGGAAAACACTCTTACACTGGAACATCATATCCGACGTTTTACAAGCCATACTACAAGAAAAAATAAGCGCCACCCCCGTTAGGCGCCCCCCCTCCCCGTGGCTCCCGGGGAACACACCCGCCAGAAGTAGTAGATTCGCCCCCCCCCCCCTCCCGCCCCCCTGACTGTTTGATAAGATGCGCAAGCAGTCAGACCGGGGGACGGGGCATGACTGGTTTTTAGTGGGTTGGAGCTCCACACTACCGGTTCAGCGCTTGCAGGGAGCTTCCCCGCCGTGGTGACTGTGTGTGCAACCGCATTTTCAACTAGTCCTCTAAAAAAAGATTGCACGCCGAGCCGGTATCGAATAACTGCAAATATGTTTCTAGAAATGTGTCATTCCACCTTATTATTCTATATCTGTTCGATATGTATTAATATAATGGATATACTACCCTTATCTGGAATCTATGCTGATTTTCTATTCAGAATTAGCATGCTTCCTGTGCAGCAGGTATATTGTAATGAACACTGGGCTTTGGTCTAGATATCGTAATCATTTACCCATGGCTCGTTTCCTGTAACACTTTTAGAAACAATCAAATGTCTGACTGTTGTGTGCGCAAACCGTCAAGTTTGCGACAGATGCGAAGAGATCGAAGATGACCCTCGTTCGGGAAGGCATTCGAGGTCAGTAACAGAAGAAAGCGTTAAAAAGTTTGCGATATCATACTCAACAATCGCCGAATCACCATCAGAGATATAGTCGAGGAATTGGAAATAACTTATGTCTCAGCTGTAACAGTCTTGACCAATATAGACTAGCAGCAAATTCGTTTCAAAATGTTGAACTTTCAGCAAATGAACGCCCGCCGGAAAATGTCCGAATTGAACTTTTAGGCGGTTATTAGACGACATTTGACTGTTTCTAAAAGTGGTTACAGGAACGAGCCATGGGTAAATGATTACGATATCTAGACCAAAGCCCAGTGTTCCTAATGATGCTTCCAAAAAGAGAATCGAGCGAAGAAATTCAGACAGAATAGATTAATAAGGTTCCTTTGAACTTTTTTTCGACTACAAGGCAATCATTTCCATGATTTTTTGCGACCTTGTTCTATGGTCAATAAGAAGCACTAACGACATTTTTTGGGAGAAGATTGCGCAAAAACGTCCGACGCAAGAGGCCTGAACTCTGAGCAAACTACTGTTGAACATTCGCTGGGTTTTGATTCCTATAGTCTAATTAATAAAGTATTCGGCGTTTAAAAATGTGCGCTTGCCGTGGTCGGCTTTTTCTTTCATTGCCGCGGTTGCTATTTCATTGCCCAGCTTCCATGCCGATGCTGTGCCGCACATGTACTCCAAAAACATTCTCATGTTACTTCTCGGTGGATCTGTTGTTCCGGCTCCTCATTTTTATCATCATTTGGATCTTAGCCCATCCGAATCTTAGCAGCGCTAAGGTCCGGATGATGTCCCTGCTTGCCCTAATCCCTTGCATGTCAGAAAAGTGTGCACAAGGGGAGCTTTACCTATACGAAAGAAATAGCTCTTTTGTCCTCTAGGCATCCCGATACAGGCCTTACGAGAAAGGCTAAGAGCGTTCCTGACATCCAGAAGGACTCCCACAAGGAGCTTCCGTTTGTATATAGGCGATCTATGAAGCAATTCGGCCTTGGCTCTATTTCGCTGTATTGCTGTATGAACCGATTAGGTTCTTGCAAAATCCGTACTGATTGGCCGATAGAAGGACATGCTGCTCCGCGAACGCGAGACATATGGGCCTAAGCCTTCCGTTACTTTTGGGAATCAGGATCACTTCCACCCTGTTCCAGTCTCTTGGCATTTTTTCTGGTCACTGTCTTGGTAAATACTTTAATTACAACATCCGGGTATTTCTTGAATAGCGTCCTGAGTGCCATGGGCGGAATGCCGTCAAGTCTCGGAGACTTTCTTGGTTTGAAACTCTTTGCTGCCATCGTTACCTCCGCGCGTGTTATAAGCGAGAATTCTGTCTCCTCCGAGGGTTTTTCTCTTCTCCCGTATGCTTTCAAATCGAAATGTGCGTGCTGTGGAAAGAGTTTGCTAAAATGTCTACGACCTCCGAGTCTGACAGTCTCACTTTTGAGGCCTGCCTTCTTATCCCTCTGATCATTGTGTAAGACTTCCCTATGGTTCGTTCATTCTTCTAGTTCATTTATTATCGGTCGCCAGCAGAGCGTCTTGCTTTCTGCTGTTTCTCTTTTTAACAGGGTTGTACATCTTCCATAGCTGTTGGAGGCGAAGATCTCGGCTTTCTGGAGGAATTCTCCTTTGGCTCTTTCTCAATCAATGCTCGTTTGTCCGTTATGATGCTGTTCCGCCAGTATTTTGATTGGCAGGTAGCCCTTCTTGGGGGTGGATGGCCTTCTTGAGTTTGGCCTTAAAGACCTCCTTCGTCCTTGACCCTGTAGCGCGTGTTCCTTCTTGTCCGCTGTGGTTGCTGTTGCATTTCTATCATAAACTTCATACAGTAGTGATTGCTGAGGTTTTCTATTGTATACTTGCATAGTGTTTGATCCTCCGTTGACTGATATCCTGCTCGACGAAATGTCGGGTTTTTGCTATCGTTTTACATATGTAGGTCTAGGCTAGCTGGACGTTCAATCTGAGTTTTCCCCCTCTTGTTCGCCCGCCCCGACCACTATGTTTTCGATACCTTTGCGTTGAAGTACCCCGTCATCACCACGCCCTTTCCGTTTGTCGTATCACTTATAGATTTTCCTATATCGCTGACTAGGTCCTCGAGTGTTATTGGGCTGCCATTGGCGCACCTGTAGCATATACGCAACCATACACGTTACAAGTACCATATATATACTTGCAACTATACATGTTACAAATACCAATACATATACACGTACGCTTACATACAGGCACAAGAGATACGTGTACCCAATAGCATGTATATACACCCGTAGAGCTACACCTGCATATATAAACATATACTAGTAGTAGTTTTATTTACCAAGGACTGGTTTACACATATACATCATAAGCATCACATTTCCAGAATTGAGCCAACGGAATGGCTCTTTCGCAACGACCACAAAGTTCACATATGCACTCCGGCGAGATCTCATGAAACTTCTCGTGCACATAATTCTTCAGGTAGAGGCTATGAACGGCAAATCTGGTGATTAGATGTCAATTTTCATAGCTGCGGCCTTTCCATAAATCTATCGTCATTAGCTTTGTTTCATGGAACAGCGGGTCTTGCTTTCTCAATATATAAAAATGTATGCAACTGTGCAGTTACATTAGAACTATATATGTAAACATATTTTCGTAATATGTAAACACGTTCTACTATACATGTTTTTGTATTGTTTTGTCAAGTAGTAGGTCATGTTTATAAGATAAGGCCGTTGCCATTCAGTTAGGTGTCGATAAAATGCAGTGATATCTATGGTCAAAAAGTATTTATAAAGGTTTTTGGGTTAGAGAATTTTTTATTTGGTCAAAATCTTTGAACCGATACCAGCCTTGTAATAGGGTAATTTTTGCTTGCATGATGAGTCGCCGCAAGTTTTTGCCTGTAATACATTTATAAATAATTTGTAGTGGCTCCTAATTAAACATAGTCCATATGAATTTTATTGAAATGTAATGTTTAACAATTCACATCTGCCAACACAACCATGCATAGAGAATATTGCTTGAACGGTATACATATATATATATATATATATATATATATATATATATATATATATATATTCTAGGTCTAAAAACAGTTTAGCTCAAGATTTTTGGAGCAGTCCTCACCATTGTCTGTACGGCGGACCGGCTGCGGCAGCTTCGTCAAATAAAGTATTCGTTAATATTGTCACGATGGTCATGATCCGCTTACAGATTAAAGCGACTAAGAATAATCAATTGATTCACCAATAATTTATATTTAAAAAATATGGATATTTCCCATTGAGGAAGGCTTAGAAACAAAGCAAATGTGGGCGTTTGTCGAATATGTTGATGTGTCCACTCATTTACACGTGTACACCCTGTTGACGTGTGTGGGTCTAAAAGAAAGCGGGAAAGATCGTGTGTGAATTTATGAGACAAAGAGGTGCATGGTAGAACGTGTATGAATGAGCAAATGGGCACGGCCTTCAACAGTAACTATCACGCGGTATTTCCTAGTTGAATCGTTTCTCCATAGCGACATTGCGATATGGACCGAAGAGCTCCCTTTCAAACGCCTGGCCGAAAGTGTTACATCGGTCGAGCACACGTGGCGAGAATCCCTGCAGAAATCAAAAGCAGCAGTAACAGTAGTACGGCGCATTACAATCAAATACGGTTAATTGGAGACATTGGTGTAGGCCACTAGTGCCTATCTGTCAACGAGCAGAATACTAGTCATTGGTTACATAAAGCTAAGCTGCTGATGCCCAATGGCAACAATTGTTCATCGTGCTTTGCGTTGATGACGTGTACTTCTGCACAATATTTGTTGTTGTTTCATCATTTATGACCTTGAGGGGGTACAGACACTTATCTAAGACCTTTATAGTTTCCGAACACATAGAGTGCTCCTTGGGCTGAGGCCCTAGAATTACAAATCAGCCTTTTTGACGGTTCTGATGCGGATGTTTTCTATAGGGTTCTATCGGTTTGTATATAGCAGTTAGCCAGGTAGACACACGAGCCTATCTATTTCCTTTTATTTGATTGTTGAGCGCAGGCTTTTAACACCACTGCCACCAGCCTCTATGAACAACCATATTATAAAATAAATAATAATAATCATTTATGTGATCATTAAATCGCTTGTATTTTATGGCATATATCTGGCAGTAGCAGTTATTCGAGGCATTGCCATGTTCGAATCTTGCTCGGGTAAAATTCTTTCCTTCTTCTTTTTGATTGCGAATTTACGTTAAGTCTGCTCTATCCCGCTGCTACATTATTTTGTTTGATAAAGCCAAACAAAGTCTAGTGTGATCACTGTAAGGCCTGATCAAATGTAGAAGAAGCTATAACATATTGTAGTTATTTACCAGCCATCACAAAAATCAAGAGCTGAGTCTGATTAAACCTAAAATACCCTTCCCCCGCCCCTGGGCAAGCCTTGAAGACCGGAGTCTCATGGCCACTTGATTGAGGTAGACTCTGGTTTGGGTAGCAAGGCGTCGTGATCAGACTAAACAACCCCACCACGATCAACAACAATGCAGGTCGTCATCGTGGGCTGCCATCCTGAGGCGGAGTGCGTATGAAGGCGTGCAATGTTTGCTTACCTGTCCTATACGGCGACGTTCGCTGTTAGAGGAGCCTGTCACTGTCGGAGTGACGTGTAACGGCCGAAACACCTGCACGCACAGAGTTTCTTGCCTGAGTAATGCGGCGGAGCGCAAAATCACTCAACATGTATAACTATACTACTACTGTTACCACTACTACATAAAATTAAATAAATGTATATCTAAAAACAAGCGACCAATAGCAAGATAATGTTGTTTAGATGTCGTTGGCACTGCAGACAGGCGAAGTCTCCAAAAGGAAGAAACATATAGCCAGTCCTCTAGACGACTATCTAAATCTGCGAATCCAAAACGTAGTATTTAAAACTCTGGCAATGTGGAATGATCTGGACTGACTTCTGATTGCTTGCGCATGTGCTTGTATAACGTACATAATACAAATGTTCA
Organism: Dermanyssus gallinae; assembly: GCA_003439945.1. Classification (NCBI taxonomy): domain Eukaryota; kingdom Metazoa; phylum Arthropoda; class Arachnida; order Mesostigmata; family Dermanyssidae; genus Dermanyssus; species Dermanyssus gallinae. The sequence goes on along the minus strand of QVRM01007007.1, from coordinate 56,359 downwards.
TAGATCTAAAGTTTGTTGGAGTGAAGGTAAACGCCGATCTTTACATTGCAACAACTTGAGTCCAGTTTGATAATGTTTTTCTCAAGAGATTTTCTAATTTATATTTTCGGAAGTAACTATGACTCTCTTTCCAGCGTGTCTCCCTGCGAGGTGCGTGAATTATGCGCTCTGCGGGCATTTTCCTCGCAATCAGGAAGCTAGTCACATGTGTAAACTCCCAATAGCAACATTTCCTAGGTTTTTGATCATAACAGGCAAGGCATGCGATCTAGATCATGTAGCAACGAATTCATATGTCACATTGCTGTGGTCCATTCGAGGGTCCATGTCAAGGCTAATAATTATACGAATAGGTGACTGCCACCGATTGGATCGTTACCACCCTAAAAACTTTTCGGAACTGACCCTCAGCCAACATTTAACGTCCGAAAGGATTTGCTTTCGTATTGCTTCGTAAAGGCGGATCCCATAAATACAAATGTGCAACGGTGGGGTTCGAACCCGTGCAGTCACCTATGTGTCTGCTTTGGTCGCAAGGCGCTCGCGAACGCACCACGCTCTCGACCGGTACCGACCTCGACCGTAGTCTCTAGCCGATCTGGCTTCGACCAGTCGGGATGCCCGCTGCCTTGGCTCAATAGGTATCATGAGATGGGGGGAGTACTATCACATGAAGCATATATATTCTTAGTATTCCTTATCAGCCACCCAGCTAACCTTGGGTCGTCCGGGCCGTGTACGGATGTCGACCGAATGAGTTGTACTGTACGGCCGAAGAGTACTCTCGAGGCCACTTGAGTACGACGGGGTCACGTATCTAAAAGTAAAAGCCGATTTTTAGTTCAGGAGTATCGACGATCGAAATTTGTGTCGAGCTACTGGTAACGCTGTTGTTCATGTTTGCACCTTCAGATATATATATATATATATATATATATATAGAAAATATTGTGATGATTTATTAATCATTTACAATACGTTTGCTCGCTTTCACTTGGCAGTGCTCACCATAATCTATAATAATATATGTATATATAGATATATATATATATATATATATATATATATATATATATATATATATATCGGATTGGCAAGTTATAGTACTTGGAATTTGAAAAATTAGACGAAATAATAGAAGAACACCTCGCAAAAGTTCGTGCTATCGTACTCAACAATCGCCGAATTACCATCAAGCAGATACCTAAGGAATTGGAGATATCTTATGAATAAGTTGTATCAGCCTTGGCCGCAAGTTTCTGTGTCAGAAGACTGGCAGCGAGGTTCTGTTAAACTTCAGGCAGTAGCAGACGACCCTGGATTACGTTAGAGAGTAATTTGAGAAGACGAATCACTGGTTTATAGTTACGACATTAAAATTTGAAGGGTCATTATTTCGCGACTATTATAGAGGAGATAAATGAAAAATCGCAGGAGCAACCTAACTTGATACCGATATACGCCTATAAAAATGTTTCAAAGCGCGAGCAAAAGGCTTCGAGAGCAACCTTTTACTTCTTCATTTGATACCCTACCTTTCATTGACGTCGAGCGCTGAATGGTGATATGCAGTTGGAGAGCCCTGGACGGAGGACCGGCAAGCCAACCTGTTGTTGAAGTCCTCAACTGCCGTCGTCGGCGACATCGCTGAGCACGCCGTGGTAGCGACCGCTCTCCAGAACGGAGTGCCCCGTTCGTCCGGGCCTAACTGCCGTGCTGCTGAAGTCGTTTTTGTCATCATTGTCTCCGTGTACCCTATTGTCGACATCGCAATTTAGAGTTACATTAATGATCAGACGACGGGTCAGTACGGTGCAGTTCTCGAAACAGCTATTTAATCATTCACAGGACTATAAACGTAAGCAGACAGTTGTCTAGTGATATTGGCTAAGACTTTTCCGGGCTTTAGTTTTAGAGCCATTGGAGTAGATACCTTATGCAAGGCCTTAAGCGTCTCAACGACCCGCTTAAAACATGCAATGACGTATGAACGTATGACAGATTTAGGGCGTTGTCAAATTCTTTGGATAGTAAGCTGGCGGTTACACGTACTACAAATGGTTACCGTCAACTTACTTTAAAGGCCCAGCCAAGGTAGCCTTATGTATTCAAAGAAACAAATACGAAAATGGCCAACGCAGGGTCAGGTGATCTTTGGAGCAGGTAGGGGCCAGATATCTGTACCAGGTTGGGATCGACGCGATTTATTTAGGATTTTGCATTGGTTACTGCTTAATGTTCACTTAAGTGGACACTTGCGCTTTCAAATCAAACACTGAGTCCTACTTGACAGGATTCCTGTGCTTCTCTCTTTGACCTCAGTTTTTCTAGTCCAGAATCTACTAAATGCCCAGTGGTCTCTTTTACAATCTAAGACAAGACCGACGATATTTTAGGAGGTAACCCTGTTGCAGTAGAAAATTACACTTCTATCTGCTGCGTATTCATGCAACACAGCCTTACACCGTTTTGCCAAATCGCTACTATAGCACAAGTAAGAGGGATGGATCATGAGCTCAGACGTATTGAGAAAAAGCAATCGAGAGTAAATTGTCGTTGTGTAGACAAGACTGCGGTGATGTTGTTCTCATCGCAATGGTAGTTTAGAATTGAAGCATAGACGCTTGCGATCACAACCTGGCGCGGTTTCTGGGCCCGTCGAGGACATCGCACAATGATGGAGCCGAGTTGCGAAGCAACTTTCGAGCGAAGAAGTCTGCATCAATATCGCTTGCTGTGAGGTGCGTCCGACCTGTCGCCGAAGCAGCGGAACGAGATAGAGTACACACACAAAGGAACGTATCCTCGTTACTCTTGATGCTGTGAATACCTGACAGCTAGAAAGTTGATCGTATTATTAGTGACTAATTATCTAGAAGATCTCTTTCGTGTGCTGTACACTATGAACGTGCAATCAGACTGCCAGCATAGCATTGTATACGTCATTTAAGCGCTACATAATTTTGTTTTGTAGTTAGTACTTAGACCTATTCGCCTTAATTTCGCATAATTTTGTTTTGTAGTTAGTACTTAGACCTATTCGCCTCGTTTTTTTGCTAGGACGTTATCATCGCTGTACCGTACACGATGCACCAATCCGATCTACTGAGAAGGGAAAAAAAGGCCAATCACTTTTACGAATATGCAGGTAGTTGCGGATTAACAACAAAAGTAAGATTTAGAGTAGAAGTAACCAATATGCTAAGCAGTGGTTTCGCTGTTATAGTTTCTAGCGCTCGTAGTCACATACACAGCAATGAAAACACGAAAGTACCATAGTATTATTTGTCCATACCATTCAGCGGCGTTATCATAACATTAGGCCATAGAACTTCGCTACAAATCATGCTGTGAACCTATACGCAAAATAACTTTATGGTTTAACACAACTGAACTGTGGCTGTGTTTACAGGAGTTAGAGTTGTGGTGGAACTTCGCCTCACATGAGAAATGTATGTTGTAAATGAAGACCTGACAAAGTTTTTGCAATTTTAATTAGATAGTAAATTATATGTTTTCCCTAAAAGTAGAAATAATATTTAGATTTAGGTGCAATTTCCACTATTTTTATACATTTGTTGAAGCGATGAATCCATGCATTTCGATGCACACCGTCGTGTTTGCTCCACCCTGATTTCTTCAAGTGCCGATATGCGTGAATCCAAACGTCTTCCTATATCGCCAATTTTTTTGGAAAGAGAAAGGGATCGTATCGTGCTAAATTAGGTAAATAAATGGGACACTTTACCAGCGTGACTCAAGATGCGAGGCCAGAAGACCTTTAGTGTCTTCGGCCCTGTGGACTGACGCCTTGTTGTCACGGAGGAGTAGTGAAACCTTTTGGTAGGAAATTTGTGTCATGCCAATCGCTTGTCACTGTGTCACCTTCGTTCAGTTTGATTATAGCCACAATAGAGACGAAGACGGTGAGCCTGCCAGCGATTGTCAGTTTGTAGGTAGAGGCGCTCCCACACCTCACCACTGCGAGCTGTGGGCTTTAGTTGGAGGTCATAAAATGGTACCCAGGTCTCATTACCTATGACGAGTCTTGAGCACAAAGAGGACCGTTTTTGTCAAATGTTATCGTTAGTTATCGAGCCAGCACTTCATTTTCGTTCTGTGACTTGTAAAATTACAAGGTACGCATCGCGCTCATCCACCGTTCCACCACACAGACATACCTCTATCTCAAATATAGCAATGCCAAGGCCACTGGTGGCGCGGAATTGGTCGTCGGCCAGCTTACTGCCGACGAGCTTGAATGGAAACACATCGAGCCACGCTCCGGTGGCGTCGGATGAGACCGCTTTCAGTTTAATGCTGTTCACAGATAACTCGCATGCCGACAAAAGAGTCAGGCGGGTAGCTTGTGTGGCGATTTGGTCCCACCTTGTCTGCCTGGTGACCTGTTCTTTAGAGGGACGCCCATACTGACGCACCTTGTTCGCGGCTGACGAATCCGCTGGCAGTGGCGTCCATTGCGCAGACGTGGCTATGTGACGAGGCAAAGAAAGCGGACAAGGCAAGATCCGTGATCGAGTGAGTACCCATTGCACCCAGCCAGACAGGAAGGTTTGCCTGCGATCTTGCCTTGTCCTTAAGCATCAAATCCAGGTTATTTTTTAAGGCTCTCCTCAACCGGCAAGACTTCGGACTGTGTCGTTCAGTCATTGAGGTCCGAAGTTTTTGCCGGCAGAAGCGATGGTAGGTGAGGTCCGTAGCACGTGCGAGACTTTTTGCACTCCTATTGCCTGAGCACAAGTGGGCCTGGTGCCCGCGAGATGGCTCAGCCGCTGGTAGAGCCGGGAAAATGGTTCTCCCGTGCCGGCCAGTACCGAGTCGTCTATCTCGGGCAGCACCGCGGTTACCAGCAGGTCTAACTCAGACCGATCCCTTACAAAAATGGCCGGGAGCGTGTTGTTAAATTCAATTTAAGATTACCCGCTGTTTCTCTTCGTCCTCGCAATCATGCATGAGTAGTTTGCATTTAGTAGACTTGAGTTGCAGCCCGCTCCATTGCTCGAACGTTCTAAGACCTTTGATGTCTGTGAGCAACACCGAAGGATCGTTGTCAACAAGTGTCCCATCGTCGAGGTAAAACACAGGGACGCTTGATGCCACCTGCTTGACGTATTCATACATACGCAGGCCACACATAGTCGGAGCATGGCTATCCCCCAGACGAAAAAGACCGGTGGCTTGAGACCCATCGCTATAGGATTTATCTTTAGGCGGTTTGATGAACGGCAATGAAAATTGCCTTTCAAGCGTGCCTCACCTCGCCATCCGCCGAGCCGAGACTGCTATCCATGCTACGCGTAGATTCCTGCTCATGTTGTCCAGATGCACGACCGTAAAAGTTGACTTCACGAACGCCTTTAGCTCTCACCTTCACGGTTCGACGCTTCTTCTCTCTCGCCTAGCTATACAACGTGGCCCGCGTCTCGTTTGCGAGACCCACGTCGCTCTGTTTTGGAGACAGCCGCATCACGTCGGCGTCCGGCTGCCAACAGGTAGGTCCAGGTGCAGCACTGTTTTTCAGCTCTCTTCCCCGGCTGAAGAATAGCCTCGTCGTATCATTCTTAGACGATTTCACCTGGGCCGACCCTGACCCGGGCGTGGAAGCTACGGATCTTCGCACCATACGGAAATCCGTTGCATCAGCAGGTTTGGAGATTAAGGCCAGTGAATGCGAATTGTTTTACCGCGGGATGGCGAGGGACGATGAAATACAAGACTGCCGTCGCGCTGCCAAACGCTCAGACGCGTTGCGAGGGCAGTCTGGAACTATTCGGCGTCCCTGCCTTTCCCCAGGGAGCCTCTAGCCTCGACCGCCGCATGGCGTCTCGTCTATCGCGGAGGTGCGCTCTCGTCTGTGTCTGGTTAGCGCCATTTGCTCGGCGTGCATAGTGGCACGTACTTCTTGAGAGCAATTCTACGCTTCAAGATATCCATAAACCTCCAACAGCTTGATTCGGTGTTGCTGCGATGTGCGGAGGTTTATCTGAACATATTTCACTTGATACGCGAAAACGAGTTATGGGGGTTCACACACGCTCTCCAGGGGGAGAGGCCCGTTGGAACTGACATATATATATATATATATGTAAACTTCAATTTGTACACTTACTTATTTTTTATAACAAAGTAAATAATAATATCAAGTATTATTATTACCTGTGCATGGTGGCGATGGACTGCGGGGCCTGGGATAGTTCACCCGTCCCGTGAGATGCGTAAAGCGATATTCAGACATGATCTGGGTTGTGTCCGAGCACGCTTCGGGCTGAACCGCCAAGCCGATGCTGGCAAACTTGAGATAAATTGCATTTGTAGCGAGATTAGCTAGGTTATCTTCAGTAACATGTTCTAGCATTGCATTGCGTATTTATCGGTACATTTACTACAGCTCTCGGCATCGCGTATTGCAAGTTTATCATGAACGTATGTTCATACTGCTACTACACACATATATATATATATATATATATATATATGTATATATATATAAATAGGGTCTTTCATAACCGTATGTATTTATTTTAATATAAGAAGGATGAGGCGGAAATTTTTGTTTAGAAGTAAGGATGAAATTTATAAAAGTAGTTATTCTGCCTTTTTTTCCTACATAGCTGTCCAAATCTACGTTTGCAGGAGAACCAATTAACGCATGAAAGGACCGAGACATATCGACGTGTTCGGCTAAATTCAGCATAATCTGAATGACACGACGCAAGTTAACGAAAGGTAAAAAGCGATATTAAGGAAAGTCATAAAAATGTATGATCGGTTCCTTTATGCGTTGACTGGTTCTCCCACAAACGTAGAGTTTGCCCAACCATGTAGAACAAAACAGGCAAAATTATTTTCTTGCTGAATTCTACCAAACCCAAACAAAATACCTACATATGGCTATGAAAAACCCTGTACATATATATATATATATATATATATATGTATATATATATATATATATATTTTCTGTTTAAAAGTGACTTTATGGGAAATTTTGATGAACTTATTGATTAAAACGTGCCAGAAAAAGATACCGTAAACTCTACGAAACATAGTTAGAAAGGGATGAATTCTTTTTCTGCAGTTAGCATGTTTACGGTGAGCTTCAACCGTTTGGAAAATGTTTTGTCACAGTTAGCAGCGGCTTATCTGCGTATAAATGGTGAACATAGTCTTTACAATGCCAACAAAAGGAACAAATGTTATTAGGTAATGTGTGTGTCACTTAGTAACTCTGCCAACAATACTCGTAATAATAACAACAACGACACGATTCGACAACAGCGGGTCACGCGCATCGGCACACGCAATTGCACCATTTGGTCTGAATCAAACTTTTGCTTCTTAATATCGGTCCGGATTTACCACAATGTCTTTCTAACAACTTTAAGGCAAACTCACAAATGAAGCGTAAATAACACCGCCTCCAAATCGCGCTCAGGAATCCAGTCTCGGTGTGCCAAGCACCTTTTAAAGATTCAGACGGCATTTTACCCCTCGGAGCTAGCGGAACTTACCAGTGCTAGCCAATGATACCGCCGCCAATCCTCGAAGCGGGATACAGAAGCTTCCGCGAAGCGTACGAAGGGCAACCAACAATGCACAGACGACGAACAGAAACAGACTGGTTCAAAACGCACTTGAAACACCACCAGACCGAAATTTGGCAATTTAAACACTGCTACAGATCTTCGCCAAACACGATAGTCCGAAACATGTTTCCACTCGTCCACGCTTCAAAAATGCCTTCCGTCTATTCGTCCGGTTGTCTCTATCTAGCGCTCTATTCTGCCTAGCTTGTACTCGTATACCCGTACATGTCATCAATCAATAGTTTGACCTTTTTCTTGCGGCTGTCCCAGCCACTCAATGGTGATGGTGTCACGTCAAGCACGCAAATGCTGTAAATGCTGTCCTCGTAAAGCACGCAATTGCTGTAGATGCGTCGTCGGTCGCTCGCTCGCTCGCACCAGAATTAGTTGCGGAATAATAGTCCGTACTGCGGCACGACGCTCAACGTGCGTATGTACTGCGAGATAGTTAGCTACATTTAGCTAGTAACATCAAACTAGATAGATGCGTGGATCGGCACCAGCCGTTAATTAAGCCTTCGAAGAGAACTCGGCTAGCCTACACGGTTACGGTTAGCCAAAAGTCACTGCACTGCCGCTGTTTCTGTAACTACTACTCCCACCATCACCACCATTACCGCTACCAAGTCGTATGGCTTGAAGTATCACTGCCTTATAGCATACCTCCTCCCCCTCGTTACTGCTTACAACTCGGGCAACTCTTACAGGCAGACAGATAGACAGACAGACTGTCGAAGGCAACATAGGGGCAACACGCTGCTAGGTGGGTGATTCTAGCGCTGCACTCGTGCCTTTGGTGGTGCTCTCAACAAGGTCCGAAAACATAAGGAAAGGAAAGAGGGTCCGGACCGACCGGAGAGAGCGGCGACGTGTGCCGACGGTGCCCCGGTGCCGAGACTTAAGGTGGGCAGGCATCTTGGTGGTTCACAACGCCGACGCCGTCCGCGGTTGTCGATTGCAAACCATATGCTGCTCTAGTATCATTGGCATCATCACCGTCGTCATCATCATCATCGCGCATCGTGGGAGTGTGTCATTGGAGAGCGCTGCGAATGAGAGAGCGAGACACAGAGGCGCCGATATGTGGTTATGCATTAACAACAACAGCGACAACGGTAACAGCAGCAACAGCAACAACAACAACAGCGACTGCCCCGATCAGCCTGTGCAAGGTCCGGCGACGTCGCCATCTAAGACAAGTCAGCTCTCTGCTTCGCTCATTTGAGAAAAGGTTGAATGCAAAGAAGTACTGCAGACGAAAGAGAGATATAAGTCAACAAGGGAACGAAAGTAAGAGAGAGAGATAGAGAGAGGGAAGTAAGAGCAAGCAAAAGGAAAAGACGACATGTAGGCTTGTTGCTGAGGACTGGTTGCTGAGATCGACCGACTGAGCCGAGGCACAGCGATACATAAGAGAGACTAAACAGATGAGAAGATTGTCCCGAAGCTGTAATGTCCAAAAAGCTGCGACGGCCATATATATATATATATATATATGTGCAAAACTGCTGAAGCTAGCGGCTCCATTTATAGCGTGACCCTTGGTTAATGTCATTAGCCTCTCGTTTCAAACAGGTATGTTTACAGACTGTTTAAAAACGTCTTATGTTGTCCCCCTATATATGAAAAAGGCTGACAGATCTCTACCGTATCTAATTACCTCATCCGTCCTATATATGTAGTTGATTACGCCTCAAAAGTATTCGACAGGGTGGTGTTGCGTCAACTAAATTGCTACTTGGAACTTATTGACTTTCTCTCAACTGAAGAGTTAGGCTTTCGCCATACTAGGCCTACGGATTGTGGAAGTATATTGTTGACTTGGTAGAGCCTAATAAGATCATAATGTTTTTACCCAAATGTTGACACACCCTGGCGGCGTGCCGTCCACGGTCGATTGTTTTAACTCCTACTTTACGGGTAAACACAGGTCGTCAAGATCTGTGCTGACGGCCTGCGTTTACCCGTAAAGTAAGAGGACGGTGTTGATATAGAAGCACCACAAGGCTCTGTTTTTGATCCTTTTATGTTTATAATTCTGCTGAATTTAATTTTTTTTAATTTCTGTTAAATTTTTGAAAATCAGACGAGACACGTAATTCTCTTACAGAATGAACTCAATTATATTTGATTTCTTATAAACTAATGATTCTTATTATACGAATATATCTACATTGTAGTCGTCAAGAATGGATGAAGAGGAGCATCTTTGATGTGTTCGTACCTCGCAAGGTCAGAGCCAAAGACCTTGTTGCGTTTGGAATGTTAGATAGCATCCAACACATCCGAGACATGAATGGGAGACTCCACCAAAGCAACCAGGGCTCCGTCCCAATCATCTGAAAGTTCAACTTCGACTGAGCGTCTACAACAAGCCTTTGATCTTGCTTTATGATGAACTCTTCCTTTTTAATGTTTGCTTTGTACTGGAATAACTCCCGCATTGCAAAGGTTCTGGAGGCAAATAGTTCTAGAACTTCTGTGAATCTCGTTGCACTCCCGATCCAACTACGAAGCCTATTTCCGGTCAAAATCATGAAATCCTTAAGCTACTGTCAATAAAAAAAGCTCTGTAGGTTCACCTAAGGAGTGAGCCTGTAGCCACTTCAGATAACCACATGCTGGCAGAAAACGCCAACATTTAATCGTTAAGATAAACCTCATCCAGATGGAGTTAGGCATATTTCCACGGAAATACTTTTGTATACAAGTACATATTTTTGAAGCTAGGACCCTGCAATTTGCACTCGTAATCTCCAAGAACCACATCTAGTTAAAGCACGAAGCAAATGTACCTATGATGAGTGAACCGAACGAGGCTTTGCTTCTTTGAAATTTGGGTCACGGGAGTCTAAAAAGAGTGGTAGAAACTCCATCAGCCCTATGTCCTGACCATCTGTACAAGGTACCAAACACCGCTGCAACATTTTTCCGCTTGTATATCTAATGACAACGTTTGACGGCAGGATTCGCCAAAAGTGGACCCGGCGGTAACAATTCTGAGCTATAATTTACCTTCTCAAGAGCCCCTCGGTTATTTCATCTGCACCCCCCCGTAATGCACCCTCCATCAAGCCGCCGTAGAGCAGATGCCCTGTGCGGCCACGAGTCCGCCAAAGCTGGACGCCAGAGAGATTAATCGGCAACTTTTATGAGCAAAGGGTTGAAAATCTTATCACGGGAAACGCCACGGACGCTGATAGGGCCAGGCTGCGTGCCGTCTCTTCCAAAGAGACAGGCGCTTGGCTTCACCCCATACCCTGTGCTCGGATCGGGACGCTTTTAGATGACAAGTCGGTGAAAATTGCGGTCAGGCTTTGTTTTAAGGACGGACTTTGTGCAGGCTCAGACCTGCGTCTGTGTAGATGCCTTGCGGCCGGACGGACGCCACGATATCCTGTATCGTCAGCGCAGGTAGGCGAGGCAGACACTAAGCCTTGAACGAAACATTCATCAAAGTCATACGATCCAGTGCCCTACCGAGCGTTCTGGAACCCGTCCGACTGGACAAGGAAGGCGGGAAGAGACCTGACCCTTTAACCTTAACCCCGTTTGAAAACGGTTGCATGCTGGCTTGGGACGCGTACAGTTACTGATTCATTAGCCCCTTCAATAGGTCAGTGCTGCAGTAGCTTGGACCGGGTATGCTTATGCTCTATTGACTACCCGTACGGGTTTTACCCGCTTGCCTTCGAGATCCTTGGCGGACCCGTCTACTTGCAGTTTGCTACAGAAGGTCGGGAAGCGACGTGTTCTAGCCAGCGGTGATAGGTGAGGCTGGAGATTTTCTCAGACAGCGCCTGTCGCTGGATGTGCAACAAGGCAACGCGGCCTCGGTCCGGGGAATCCTCCAGAGTTGGTTGGAGTCCTATATTGGGCTCTTCGTAAAGGTGCACACGTTTGAAAGTACCCAATTGTCATGTTCCCACCGTTAGTGATTGATTACAATGAATATATTAATAGACATATCTGCACCCCCTAAGGTTTAGTAGGATATATATATATATATATATATATACCGACTTGTGCGTTGAAACAGACATGATTAACAATAGACAATATTTAGAGAAAATGCGCTTGGAAAACGGCAACACCTAATATTATAAAAAGGTGATGACTTAATTTGAAGAGATATTTTGATAATAATAAAATTATTGCTATAAAAAATATAATTATTTCATCAGATTTTTGTTCCTAGATTTAAGGCGTCAGATTTTGCTTTAGGCGGGCACGGAATTTAACTACCGTCAACTGTTAAGTGTGCTTTTAGTCTGACGCTCAACTACACACAGGCGGGCGCAGGGCCGACTTGCGTCGGCAAAAATCAACCCAAATGACGACTGAGTTTTCGTATACTTGCGCGTCCAAGGGGCATTTCGTATAGCCGGCAGAGGTTTCTGGACAGCATCGTAGACAAAATTAGGCTATAGAACGTTTCTGCTTGGAACTTTACGGTAGCGCTGTTCTGACCCAAGCAGACCTTAGACAAAGCTTTGCAAATTTCGTGACCCTTGTGCGCCGCTGAACGGACTGCGCGCACCAAACAAACAGGCGGAACGTCATCGTCCATAAGCCAGGAGGCGCCATAACCGATGGAACGAGCTAATACATGATCGAGCTTGGATGACCGAATTCTAGAACAAAGCGTATTTGCTTTCACATCCGAGAATGATATATGAAAGAGCTGCTGGTCGTCTCTGCTTCTGATCGTCGGTTTCCGATGCCGACTTACCACTCTACAGAAGCAGTATTTGAGTATCATTCAGTAAAACTGGTAAATTAAAAATTATTTCGTTCTATTGCTGGCAAAAGAATGCTTCAAGGCTAATAGCGTTTAAGATCTACAAAGTCTTAATATTGCAGATCCAGTTGAACTGCATGCAGCCCATGCACATGCACGCGCTGCCACGCGATATCTAACACATGCTTGATGCAACTAGAATACAGACACATACAACGCATAAAGCTTGTTTATTTTTGTTCGATGCACCGATTTTATTACAGGTCTGTGAATTGATTGTGGTAGCGATTGTGAGCAATCACGATGATATGTCAAGCATCCAGTACCAGAGACACAACAACCTAGGAGCATTGTCTGTTGTCGAACTAGTAATTGAGTGTAATAAATTATTTACAACATATAATTGCTATTCTTTGTAGTATGTACAAGTTTCCATCTAGTAGTGGAATCTCTCACTCCGTCCGTCACCGGAGCGCTAGCGGCCCAGCTGCCTATGTTCAGAGTAGATAGCGAGTGGAAGACATCTTCGTTTTTTTCCTGCTATGGAAAACACCACTCACTCCACCTGAAGATTGTGTTGACTCATCTATGTAACCTCGTAATCGACAATGTTAACCATGATAGATTCACTGAACTAAACCCTGTTCGCCTCGTCTTCTTCTTTTTGTGGCTCTCTGTTTTCTTTCACTCTCTCTTTTTCAAATATATATATATATATATATATATATATATATATATATATAGACAGCACCCTTCATTACTATTGTTACTCAACGTTGCAAGGATTGTGAGCAAGGGCTGAAGATCGCTGTAATGGATACATACACACGTGTGTTTTCACAATGTCGAGCTGTGTCGCAGCTTGTTGTTCTGGGTTTCCCATTTCTGTGACTGTACAGAGACAAAAACCCCACTGAGATCGTACGAACACTCTACGATGGTTTCGTTGCCAGTAGAAGTACTGCTCTCTAATTAACAATGATGAATGCATGAATGAATAGGTTTTGCCTCCGGTTGACGGTGGCAATTAGCGGGTTCCGTCACTGTCCACGTCGATATCACCGCCTTCATCGTCCCCATCACGGCTGTTTTCACCATTGACAGCTGCATATTGTTGTTGATCTTGTTGGTCTCTTCGAGCCGAATTCGGCTGTTCCCGCTGATGTATGCCTTTGTCACCGGCGCCGTCTTTATCGAGATATTCTTCATGTTCTTCCTGCTCATGGTTTCTCTCGACTTCATCTGCCTCATCATGGCTGTGAAGAGCTTCATGAACTCGACTGTGGTCGACGTCATGATGGTCAACGTTGTCCTCGTTGCTGCTGTTGTTGTTGTTGCTGCTATTGTTGTTATTGCTGTTGTTGTTATTGTTGTTGTTGTCGTGGCAGTTACTGCTGCTGGTGTTGCTGTTGTTGTCGTCGTCATCAAGATTACGATCATTCCGATCATTATCACTATGATCGTTTTCCATCGTGCCATCGACGTTTTCGCCGTCGTGGTCGTCATTACCGTCAAGATGGGCGACGAATTGCCGCCGACGTTGTTCAGACGCGTCCAGCAACAGCGGGGGGTTCGAACCATCGATGTCGCATCGGTGGCCATCGACCGATGGCGCCTGCCGACTGCCAATCGCCATGGGGGCTGCGGGCGTCGGCGTTGGTGCGCCCATCTGCGCCAACAACAGCATCCTCTGGGCGGCGTCCTGTACGAGCGACTGAAGCTGCTTCGTGTCGCCCAGGCTGGCCTGGTATAGCTGCTCGAGCTGGACAGCTGTTGGGGACCTCTGAAGTTGTTGCTGTTGATGCTGCTGCAGCTGCTGCTGCAGCTGCTGCTGTAGTTGCTGCTGTTGGTGAAGATGCTGATGATTTTGCTGCTGTTGCTGCTGTTGCAACGACTGGAGCACCCCCAGTGGTAAACCACCCCCGACTCCGCCGCTGCCACCGCCGCCAACAGAGGATGCCGACAGCGACAACGGTAGCTGTGATGTCAGATGGTGGTGCGCGACGGCTGAGGGTGGTGTACCTGGGAACATCGGGCCTGTTCCGAGTCCTGCCGCCGGACTTGGCGGTTGACCGGTGAGCAGCATTTGGCGCGCTGCAATCGGCAGGAAGTCAAAGCCGAACATTGCCTGACGCTTCCACTTTGTTCTGCAATCGAGGCATATCGACAACAAACGACAACGACGTCACGTCAGCTAATAGGAAAAGCTATACGAACAATTTGCAACAACAACAACAACCTGTTATCGAAGTTATTGTTACTAATCTTGGAAAGGCTTGTCGACGCCGAGTGTTCACGCGCGTCATCTGAGCAGTTGAGCCCATACGCTGAAAAAGGCGTCTGCCTGCTAAAAGAGTCGACCGGACATAGAATCGGACAACGAGAGATCTCAAATCATCAAACTACTATAACTCGGTGTCTTCGTCGTTGGTCTACGCGGGTTGGTAGAGGCATTCGACAACGATTACATCGCCAATGTCTTGCTACTGCTGCTGCATTACTCGGTGGCTGAAGCCTGCAATAACTCAATAAATAAAACTCATGTTTCTTGGCCGACGAGTTCCTATTTTTACTTCGGTGTAAGTTTGAGATGCCATATGAATAAGCATATACAAGTATAATATAAGGGAACAGTTCTGGCAATAACAAAAAACAAGGCCAGATTACTCATTGGAATTTTGTCGCACTAATCTGATGCCACTGATCATGCCGCATCTAAAATAGCCTCATCAAGATGTTAGTAATTAGTATAATTAAGCAATTATTAAACGATTGTTATAAACATGTGCATATCGTGTCCCCGCATATCGACTGCCAACCGTTGTTTGCTAGGCCATTTATTATTATTATTATTATTATTGGCTTACGTACCTTCGGTTCTGATACCAGGTTTTGACTTGAGTGTCCGTGAGATTCAGCCGAGCTGCCAGCTCCATGCGATCCTGCACGCTCAGGTATTTCTGTTTTTCGAAACTTCTCTCCAGAGTTTTTAGCTGGTGATCAGTGAAGGCGGTGCGTGCTTTGCGCGGCTTCTTGGATCCTTTGAGGTTGCACTCAAAGTCACTGCCATCGTTTTCGTCTGAAGCGTAAGACAAAGGTAGAGAAATATTAAGTGATTTAGAGAGAAAAGATCGATACGCCGCCAATACGCAATCAAGTGAAGCTGCAGTTGTAAAACGCACTGTTTTCAATACATTCCCGACATTGTCGTCAGCAATGGCTATGGGACGCATGCCGGTTTATCTGCGCCTGTTGCTTTTTAAAATCTTTATTAATAATAATATTGTGTGTGGAAGAGCGTCGTTGATTCAGCTGTTTTTATTGCTAAGTTTATTACTGTTAATATTATTCTTTTACTTCAAGCAATACTGCTCGTCATTCACAATTTAGAAGCTTAAGCGTATGCTATGCAGGCTGTCTCATAGAACCAACGTTCGTCTGCCGAAAAACCAGCAGTGGTTCTGTTCTTACGAATAGGCGATGTCTTTCCATAAGCTACAGAGTCCAATGTTTTTACATAACTTTCGGTATACCATAACAAAAATATATATAGCAAACGATAACAAAATAGGCAGTACAGGCTTCTTACCGACAGCTCGTCCACCAAGCAGCTCACCGTGCTTGCCTCGATACCTGTTTTTAGTTTGATCGTACTCAGCCCGTCTAGGGAACCGGTGTAATGTTTCTACGCACATCAGAAGTTCTCAATTGGAATCACAGATTAAAACAAACATTTTGGTGGCCGAATGTTAGATAGTCAAAGCAGCGCAATTCATCTCTGCTATCGACGATGACGGCCACCTAGTTTGTTGAATAAGCCAGAACACCGCGCGTCCAAGCGCCACTGCGGGATCCCATTGATATGATTTATCTCCTCGATTGATGAACGGAAAAGCTAGACTCTCAGAACAGAACAGCTCGACTCTATGAAAGTGCCGATCACTTGCACAGTATGTAGCCGTTGCAAACGAGTCCGTGCTCTTGATTCCTAAACTTTGTGTAGGCTAAACGCGAGAGCAGCGCCGAACAGGCAAGTTTCGAGGCAACTATTGTCGCGGCTATTGTCTAGTTTCGTGGTCGCTCTGGCTCGATCTTTCCGATGTTCCTCGCGCAGTCTGCGACTCGTTCCGTTCGTGCGTTGATGCTCATATACATAATTGTTCGTTCGTTGCTTTGGTGAACTGTTGTTAATCATGCCGTGGCTGACGATACGCAATTGCTAAGTTGCTACAACAGCAATACAACAGCATTAACAACAACAGCAACAACAAAAACAACAGCAGCAGCAGCGATAACGTGTTTCGAATAGAAACGGGGTACTATTGCTACTTTTACCATTGCTATGCTTTCTACTATGACTACTACAAATACTGCTCAGTGCTGAAGCTCACAACGTCAAACGAATCGGACAAATGTGATAATCACTACAACAATCACTGCAATGGCAACAAAAGAAACAGCATCGATCGAGGAACACCAGAGACAACACCAACAACAACAACCCCGAAGACAGCAGCAGAGCAATACCCGACTAAAGAGTGGCATTGCTGCTCTGGGTGATGCCGGGGGGACGGCAAGCGGTCTTCGCGCTCGATTAGTTGTTAACTTAACCTCGTCTTACGGCCGAATCTGAGGCGTGATGCTAATGATGATGACGCTGACTATGGTGATGAGGTAACTTTGGAAACTCGCCGAGATCGAATGTTCGTCCAGTGCCGTTTGCTGGTCGGTCAAGCCGGCAAACAGAGCATAGCCATCATCGCTGGTACACGAACCTCCGCCAAGCAGCATCGCCAATAATCACCACTAACCCTTACACCCTTTCTACACCTCTACACCGCTGTTTTCTGCCGGTGTTGCTCCTCCTCCTCCTGTTTGTTGTTGTTGTTGTTGTTGTTGTTGTCGTCATTGTTGTTGTTGTCGTCGTTGTCGTCATTGTTGTTGTTGATGTTGTTGTTGTTGTCGATGCCGTCATCAGCAACGTCGACAACATCGCTTTTGCTATTGAGCTTCAGCGCTGGCTGGATGGCTGGCAATGATGAACACGGCGCAGATCACCAGCCAGCCAACATACAAGCGCACGCGCTCGGCTCGACGCGCTCAGAGCTCGGCGGGCGGGCGGGCGGCCTGACGACGCAGAGACGTGATACCCGGTGCCGCTTTTCCGTGGGAGTCCGTGGCGGGTAATGCGACGACGGGTAATGCCAGTCTGTTCGCACCTAGCTGTTACTCGCCAACAGTGTCATCTGTCGTCCAGACAGACAGACATACAGACAAACAGATAGACAGACCCACCGAACGATAGACACACAGATATACAAGCAGGCAGGCAGAGTATACAGACAGAGAGACAGACAGACCCCAGATGATGGACGCTGTGATGGACCGAATTAGCGCTGTGATGATCGTATCCAAGACAAGTGAATGGTACTGCTCCTGTCGGCGGCGCGGGCCGCTGGTACTTCGGCGGTGGTACTGCGTCTGGTCATGGTGGTGGTGGTGGTGGAGATGTTGCTGCTTCAGCAGCTTCTGTAGCAGCGTCGAGTACTGTAGTACGACTTCGCCATTAGCCGCCATCATCACCGCCGCCGCGGGCCGCCGTTGCCTCACCTACGACGAGCACGATACGTGCTGGACGAGTTCGTTATCAATCGGTACCACCACCACCAGCGACACCACCCGCTAGTGATGTCGTGACCAGACCAAGCTTGCTCAATCGCTTGCTCGCACCGACAACAGCGACAGCAACGACGACGACGACGACGAATCAGCATTGCGTCTGATGGCGATAGTAATTTGTGGCCCGTTCCCGCCATTAGATTAGTACGCACACATTGATTTGATATATGTATATATATATATATACTGTCGGGGGAATAGGCCGTTGGCATGTGGCCGAGATACAACAACAACAATAACAACAACAACAACAACAACAAAGCCGATACCATCAACACTGGCGCGCACCAAGAAAGAACAAAAAAGAACAACGAGCCTGGTGAACGGATCCACGTATTGGTGGTTCGTCGCAACAGTTCCTCCTCCTCATAACTTGGAAGCAAAAGGTAAACTGTCGACATTGCGCCCATTAGCGCCCGCCGCCCATACATGTTGTCGACGTCGTCGTCGCCATCCAACTCATCAGTTGTATCATCATCACCAGAGACAGAACAAGGTGGACTAAGTGTAAGAGAGAGAGCAGACGAACGAAATGGCACGAAACAAAGGGACCACTTGAACAGACAAAAGGCTGACGAATTGCCGGAATAGTTCCTCATCTTGGGTGAGGCGTGGGTGCCTGCGTCTGAATGTCTGTGTATTTTAAATCACCGTTCACACACACACACACACACCGATCTTCTTTCGGTAAGCATACCAGACACCAGTTTCGGCACAGGCCCTTCTGTCCCCAACAGATAATCGGTGGCAATATTGTGTGTTTCGAGTATTGGAGTGGCTGCTCTGTTTTCTGAAGAAGACGTCGTGAAGTAGCTGGCTGGCAGTTAGATGGCCACATTTGTGAACGCTGCTGTAGCGCTGCTGCTGAACGTTAACGTAAACTGCGCTTTGCTAGTAATGCATCCGTTGCGGCATCCGAGACTGTTGCTGTTTCTGCTACTGCCATTACCACCGCTGCCGCTGCTGCTGCTGCTGCCGACGAAGTAATGACAAATGTTCCTTGGGTGGGACCAAAACTGTTTATTTACGTAGCTTTTTTCTTTCTCCGACTGGTTCGGCTCGTTCGGTAGTTGTTGTTCAATCAAGTTCCCTCCTAGGCTCTTCTAGATTTGTGGCCATCTTATTCCATATAGATGTTGCGTGCTTGCGTTGCGAGCACCTACCTCGGCATTTCTACGCTATGCATCGTTACATCGGCAAACAGTGTGCAAGATATTATAGGTTTATTAGCACCCAGGTTGGGTAAAATTATAAGCATATACATCACAAACACAACTAGTGCTTCGTTCACGTCATTGGGTCTTCTCTCATCTTCTTAGCTCAGCTATTGACTGAACTGCTGTGTGCAATATTATTAGCCGCTAGCTTAGCGAAACTAGGAGCGAATCGGCCTAGTCGTCTCGAGTCGTCAGTCAGGTGTCAGGGCGAAACAGGCGCAGACACTCGGCGCAATTTAGGAAACTGGCCGCACCGAAATTCGGCTCGGGTTCGGGCCCCACCTAAGCAGCACACGAAGGAGCTGAACGAAGCGATATTATTTGTTTTCTGCAGAAGTTCTGCATGTGTGTCTGAATAGTGACGACACGCGTTACGGTGTATCGCACAGTCATAGAGGTGATCAGACCGCTGGTTGCTTGGTGGGCTCTGGCTGGCATTTGCTGACAAGCAACTCAAGCCGAGCTTAGCTAAAGACAGACAGGCAGGCAGCATCTACAACAATCAGCAGATCCACTCCTATCATGACAGTGATAGGTGAAGACGACAACGATGAGATGGTTCCCGCCGGCCTTGTACTGGCGTGCCACGTTGACATGTATCCGGGTTGAGCAGGAAGAAAAAAAGCAAGAAGTGCCCACACATCAACGAGGGCAACACATTGAGTGCTCGGCGGCGAACAGCGGGCGAACAAGGTCGAGAAATACCCCCAAAAAAAAGCTCATTTCGTAGACGCAGAAGGCTCATAAACGCCGCATGGGTGACAATGGTGACAACAACAACAACAACAATTACAACAACAACAACAGCAATTACTACTACTACTACTGTTACTGCTACGAGAGCAACACCAAAAACAACAATCACAACAACAACTACGACGACGGCGGCGGCGGCGGCGATAGCGAACAACAATGAACACCCGTGTCCAATAATCGTCAGCCAGAGTAATTCGAACCACAATTGGCAGCGAAGACGCTGCCACTGTTAATCAATTGCTGTTTGGCTGCGGTAGCGGCAGCATTAGTCCGGCCATAGCAGGTGCTGGTGCTGATGCTGTTGCTGCTGTGTTGAGGATCACACGTCAGGTGTTCTGCGCTGCTGCTACTGCTGCTGCCGCTGCTGCAGAAGAGTACGTGCGTGTTTTTCTCCCTACCATGTTTTTGTTCTGTGCTCCCGGCACCTCGCTCAGCGTCGTCGTCGTCGGGTCGAGCTTGTGTCGCTCGCTTACGGGCAGTTGCGTGACGAACCACTAACTTGAGAGAGAGAGAGAGAGAGAGAGAGAGAGAAAAGAAAAGAGAACTCTCCAAAAAGAACTTCTATCACACAGGAACAACTGAGACAACTGTCTCTGCCATAGCTCATACAAGCAAGGCGGTGTTGCGGTCACGCTGTAGCCGGCCCGCCAACCGCAGCCGATCGGTCGACCAGCAGCAGAAGCGTTAGCGAAAGTCACATCGAAGTCACACCGAAGTCACATCGCGACCGAAGATGAGGACGACCCATCGATGTACAACATCTCAAGCCAACACACGCCAACCTCATGGCCTCACGTCGCCCTGAGCCGGAATAATAATAGACGACTACGACGCCAACGCCGATGAGAACGCCGACAAGCAAAAGCATGACGCGAAGCATGACGTCGGCGTTCGGCGTTCGGCGTGGCGTCGTCCACGAAATCGTTCAATCATCAAACTCGTTGCCAAAGTAAATATTTAGCCGTAGACTGTACTGTATTGTTGTTGTCTTCTCACCGCAAATTGATCACCATCATCATACGATGCCATCATCAGGCCCTACGATGCACTACGATTCGCTCGCATCGCCGCGTTTTGGGTGCGAACAACCCCCAGTCCTCTTTCGTTTCATCGTTTTCATCTTTTGCTTCGTTTTTTTGTTGTTTTGTTTTGTTGGTTTGTTTGTAGATTAAACGGCCTTCGTATGGAAGACAAGAAAAGAGAGAAAATAGAACCCAAAACCAGACAGCCAACCAACGACTATCAGTTGACTTTGCGGTCATCGATGTTAGCGACGACTCGTAGAAAACCTAATGAAAATAATTACCATCATATTAGTAATGGCGGCATTGGTACTCTGAGGCACTACTCCCGCAAAAGTGAATATATATATATATATATATATATATATATATATATATATATATATATATATATATATGCATACGTATATTCGTATAAAGGAAAAACAAATTGCGTCTTCCTGCATATCTATGCAAAGATGATAATTTATCGATTACGTGTGCTACAATTAGTGTTGTCAAATAAAAAACAACTTGTCTGGATTAGATAGTACGCCCTACGTGGTAGCGTCCGTAAATGAAATAACTCAATCATTTGTCGGTGGTTCGGTGGCAGAAAAAGAAATCATACGAAGTACTTGTTGTAGTAGCAGCGTCAGCGGCGGTGGTACTGTCGCCCTGATTGAATATGATGACCAGCATCAGCCGCTCAAGGACGGCTGGAGAGGAAAGCAAACGTGGAGCCGCATAATGGGGCGTCTCGTTCTCATCTCTCATCATCACTCGTGCCCTATTGCTTGGCGTGGCGGCCACTTGGCGCTTGGACTGCTAACAGGAACACGGCCCTGTGGTGGGCGCCCTCTGGACGGCCGCAAGGGGCACGCAAATCTGCCCGACACGTATATATATATATATATATATATATATATATATATATATATATATATATATATATATATATATATATGGGCTTTCTTGTCTGCTCGCGTACGACACACGGCGAGCTATCCCGACTTCGACAACAAGTCCTCAAAGCAGGGATCATGATGCCAAATAACGACGCGCCCGATTGACCGCTCATGCGCCGTCACTGATTAATCTGACGAGATGTCTCAGCGAATCGTCCTTCCGAATCATTCACACACTAATTGGCATAGATCGTCGTCGGCCACCTACCTATCTACCTGTGCGACACGACAGGTCATTTCCCTCCGTTTTGGTCACCCGCTGGCACCGACTCGACAGCTAATCCCAGCGGGGCGGGCATCCATCGATGCAATCGATAACCGCTATTAGTCTAACCAGCGGTAGCGGCGGCGGCGGCGGCATTCATACACTGCTACAGAGACTGTGTGGGGGACAAGCCCACACACGCACGCAGATTTTTCTATGTATTTATTTAGTTTATACGCACTATATTCCTGCGTGTCTGTGATGTTACGGTTGCCAACGAACATAGAGAATGCAACATCGCCAGCCCGGATAGCCACGCTAACCTTAAGAGCCTCGAAAAGGAAGCCCGTCTGCTCGATATGTTGACCCAGCCCGCCAGACACAGGAGGGCTGTGGGAAGCGATACCGACACAAATGTGGCCCTGGTGGCCTCGGTCACGGTAAGCGAGAACGATGTTTCCGCTGCCGCCGACATACTATCGTCAAACAAATCACTAATCAACAAAGAGGACACTATGAGGAAGTTTTACGAAACATGCACCCTCCGGCACCGCTGAACTTGTCGTGGCCTCATGTACCTACCGGCCTACAGGCGGCCACGAAGTAAGACGTCATTGGAGCGTTACGATGCTTTCTCAAGTGTTTGTTAGCTGGGCTAGAGTTTAATAGGGTCCGCTTGTTGGTGGAGGTGACCAAGGAGCCGTTACGAGTGATCGCCGCCGACTTTGGCGAGACAATAGTCCCGAACGTCCTAGGGCATGACAAGGTTCCGAACCGATGGAGGATTCTCGTCTTCGGAGCAAAAGTATTTCTCCTCGGAAAGGCCGATGGATCAGCGAAAGCTATTTCTTGTTTATCGTGCATTAGTCGCCTGGCTTCGAAAATCGTATTAGCGGCAATACCGGGGCTAGCGACGAAGGCCGGGATGCAAATAGTGATGCAGGTAGCATAGACACATATCAACTAACTAAAAGATGTAAACATATTAAGGTTATTAAATTGCAGGCGACGCTAACAAAACTACGATGAGCGACAGCCCTACAAAAGTTTACCTATCTAGCATACGTCTCAAATGCCTTTAAAAGCTTAAAACAATCAGCAATCTACTGGATGCAAAAATTAGGAGAACGTTTCAATCCACACAATCATGATATCACACGCAATGATATAATCATTGCGTGAAACCACAAAGGTGGAATCTTAATCAGTGTATAGAAATTGGTGGCAATTACGCCCAAATCTACATAAAGAGTATACTTTCATAATAAAGTAAATCATATGGAGGTACACCGAATGATGATACAGAAAGTCTGCGCCTCCAACACCTGGTGTGCAGCAAACCAATTCCACGAATGTCTACTGTTCTCAACAATGATCACCTGACATAACCATGCGACTATGTCCAGGTAGCGGATGCAGTGGATGCAAGACATTCTGGTGATGCGCATATAGAGTCCCTTATACGTCGGCTTGTTATCATCACAAACTCATCATCAAGAACAAATCTGGAGTATCTTTATGTAAGCTGCTCTACAGCCCATTATTTTCCAAGTGATCGTACCTACGGGTCAGATTTTAGAACTGCCTACCGTAAGGGTTGGGCGAAACAACTGAGTGTGGCGCAAGAGCGCTTTTTTCGTAAGTTTTGGGCATCGGTCCGTCGAGAGAAAAGATAACATGATATATTGAATATAGAGAACATCACGCGCCACTTAATCCTGGTAGTGATTTTTAAGAACATTCATGGGCTCGGGCCGAGGAAATTCAATCGCCTTAAAGAGCCGGGAGAGACTAGGACATCTACCGAGACCACATTGAAGACCGCATGCACCGAAGCAGCTAGGGCAGCCCACCGTTTGGCGTTCGAGGTGTCAGGGTGTGGACTGAAATCTTTGCCAAGCTTCAAGCAGAAGTTAAGGTCCAAATGTAGTATCCCCCAAATATAGTATAGGATACACCAATGTGTTCAAGTTGATTCCCACATTGAGCAAAAAAGGTAAGTTCATTCCGGCTAAATCCCACTAAATGACCTTGTGCAAAAAAAATCTGTATTTTGCCACAAGCATTTAAAACAATTTGCCCATTTTCCAAGTATACAGACTTTACATCATTGAGATTCGGGCTTGAATATGGATTATTAGTTAGGCCGTAATATGTAATAGTAGAAAAGGCAATACATTGTAGTTATAATAATAAAGTAAATTTACAACAAAGTAGTACCAGTGGAATGAATTATTAGTAGTAGTATTCGCCAGCGAAGCAAAACAAAAGTATTTCCGATCAAACTGGCTTTAGCATATATTCAAATGTTTTTTTAAAAGAAATAATCGTAGTTCTAATTGAAAAGATACTATCAGTAGGAATGGTAGTCAAAAATCAGGCAGACAAAAAGCCTGCCACGGGATCCTTCATGGTAGGCCATGTGGCAATTCTGGACGAGGAGGGACGGAGGGATGGCAAGAAGCCGGCCTGGACGACCTAAACGGAAGATGGATTAAGCAAGCGAAATAACAAGGGAACAAACGAAACAACCTCTTCAAGCCCCCAGAATCATCTCCAGACCCGCAATGTCACCTCCGTTCCCCCGGCCCGCCTCGTACCGCGCCCCTGCGTCCAAGCGTTGTAGATTTGCTGACAAAACCGACAAAATCCGAGCCAAAAATAGAGACAGACAGACATACAGACAGACAGACAGAAAGAGGCGGCAGAAACGAGTGCGGAATCGGGCCGTGTCCGGCCTTAACTTGATCGGGTCGGTCACAATGCCAATGCCGATCGTCTTGATCGTCGTAATACGGAGCTGTTGGTGGCAGGAAAAAGCATGGTCGCGAAGAACGACGAACCATGACGATGAGTAAGACGATGACGACGGTACCGACTGAGGGATGTCGACAAACTAAGCGTCGAGAGTCGAAAAACGGTCGATACACTCGTGAGCAACGACAACAACACCAACGGTCATCATCATCATCATGACAGCGGCAACGACGACCACAGTTCGGACAACAAGCGCAACAACAACAACCGCAACAAAAACAGCAACCGCAACAACAACAAAAACAACAACAACCGCAACAACTACAACACGACACCAAAGGCAGCGTCACAGTCACCACAACGGCTATTATCATCATCATCATCATCATCATCGTCACCTTCACCGATCACAAGAACAACAACAGTAGCAACAACAATAACAACGATAATAACAACAACAGCAGCAACAGCAATACGAAGAAACGTAGCAAAAAATCACTACAGCGGAAAAGCCGACGCGCTGGTTCGCGCTGGCTTCAGAAGTCAAAGGCTGAAGGTCCGAGACCGCACTAGCGTCGACTGCGACGGCGTCCGCGTCTCTAACCGCGTCAACAGCAGTGGCAGCGCAGTGAAGAAGAGTCTGTGTCGATGCGCCGCCTCTGCCTCCGTAGCCGTCGTACGTTTCTCTGTCTGTCTGTCTGTGTAGTCCGGGTAGATGCGTCGTCGTTTGTCGGCCATCGCCCAGTAGTCCTCAGTAGTAGTTGTAGTAGTAGTAGTGACCGGCAATGGCGGGCGGCAACGAGAAAAAGCCGCCTCGACAGAGATCAAGATAGACAGCTAAATTGCAGTTTAGTCAAATTGTAGCGACGACGACGACACAGCAGCGGCAGCGGCGGCAACGGCGGCCGTAACAGCAGACGCACCAACAGCACCACCAATAGCAACAACAACGACAGCAACAACAACAACAACAGCAACAATAGCAACCATAACAGAAGCAGGAGCAGCAGCAGCAGAAGACGACAGACACAGATAGACAATAATCAGATGGTTAGATAGACAGGCCTCTTGTGGCTCAGGGTCTCTCGTTGTTGCTGTCGTCGTCGTTGTTGTTGTGGTTGTTGTTGTTGTTATTGTTGGGAAACGCCGTCAGTCGAAGCAGTCACTCCTTTGCGGCGAGTCGGGTGTTAAATTTGTTGTTGTTGTTGTTGTTCTTGTTGTTGTTGGTGATGTTGTTGCTGTTGTAATTGTTGTTGTTGTTGGTGATGTTGTTACTGTTGTTGATGATGTTGTTATTGTTACCTTTATTGTTGCTGCTACCGTTGTTGTTCCAGTTGGTGCCGATGCTATTGCTGCGGTTGCCGTTGTCGTCCTAATGGCTGTCATTGAAATTGCTGTTGTTGTCACGGAAGTGATGATTATTACTGTTGTTGTTGTCGTCGTTGTTGTCTCTCTTATTGTTATATTGCTAGTTCGGATGACAGGCTATTGGTGCTGTTTCCGCTGCCGCTTCGATTATTATTGTTGTTGCTGTCCTTGTTGTTGAACTTTTGGTTGCTCTCATCATCATCATCATCATCGTACGTGCAGTTGTTGTTACTGGCCACGCTATGGTGGTGAACGTTGTGACCTGTGACCATTGTTGCCTTTGTTTGACATAATTGCTACAGTTGTTGTCTTCTTGTCATCTTGTTACTATACAATGATTGTTGTTGTTGCTGCCACTGCTGCTGCTGTTGTTGTTCTTGCTGTTATCGCTGTTGTTGTTGTTGTTGTTGTTCTTGTTGTCAGTGTCACTTCTGTTACTGTACTGTTGTTGCGGCTGCGGCTGTTGTTGTTGTTGCTGCCGCAGCTGCTGCTGTTGTTGTTGTTGTTGTTGTTCTTGCTGTTATCGCTGTTGTTGTTGTTGTTGTTGTTGTCAGTGTCACTTCTGTTACTGTACTGTTGTTGGGGCTGTAGCTGTTGTTGTTGGCGTTGTTGCTGTGGCCTTCGTTGCGGTTTGATCGCGCTGGTGCTTCTGTCGCTTGTCAGCGAAATAGAGTGAATGATAAGTGAGTAAAAGGCGCCTCGGCCGCCAGCTCGTACAAGGCCAATCATTCGGTCGGTCGGCCGCCAGCTCGCTGTGTTCTCTGGGTGTCGTCTATTGGTATAACTGCTGGCCTGCTACTCTGTTACCCAGTAGTAGTAGTAGTAGTAGTAGTGGTGGTTCGACCCCTCGAGGGTCGAGGCGTCTCCCGGTAGCCCCCGCAGACGCCGCAGAAAGGAGCTCCGCCAATCAAGTCATGAGTGTCACAAACACACCCACCCGCCCGAGCCGCTCGTGTGACGACCGGGTCTTCACTCAAAGCGTCTACTTAACGGCAGTTTCATCTCGTTTCGTTTCTTTTTTTTGTTGGTTACACTTCTCATCCAACCGCAATTCGTGGTGATGGTGGTGATCGAGGTGGTGGTTGTAGTGGTGGTGGTACACCGACGAAGCACGTTGTGCTGCTGGCCGACGTCCACCGTCACCTCCAGCACAAGCGAACTGTTGCAGAGGACCCCTGCGGACTTCGGATCGGGACTTCCCGATCCTCCCGATGAGTTCGCGCGAGAAAAGCGCGAAACCGCCGACGAAACGAGCGAAACGGTCAAAGCCAACCTGTGAGCACAATACCGATCGATTGCCGCATCGAAATAACTATAATCACGACATGTTTGGTGTTTCTCCTCTCTCTGCCTTTCTTCTCCGATTTGCGTCGGGCTGACAACACTGCCCTGGACATGGATAGCAAATACGGGCTAAGATCATAGCTGTCGATCGAGAATTGCCTGTGAAGCATTAAACACATCCACACGCACACACGCACTGCGGATAGACATTCGAGGACGTTTCGCCACCGTTGCCGGCTTTACTAGAGTAGCGGTCCAGTTGAATTTGAGCATATCAATTTTTTTTTCTGCCCAATTGAAAGCCATCTTTCTGAAGCTTGGCAGAAATAAAAGCTAAAAACTAGTGCAGGTGAGAGAGAAATATTGACCTCTTCGAATTGATCTCCCACAAAACAGTATTCAGCATTAATATACATTGATGCTGGGCGCAAAAGTCTTTCGGACAAATAGCGACAACAACAACAAACTCTTCGGATTTCTGTCTCGCAGTGTTTCCTAGAACATGAAAGATAGATAACGGCAATTATTTTCAAAATAAATGTAAAACTATGCTAGGCGCGTAGGTTTAAAGAGCATATAGTTGTACGCGAATACCTCCACGACATTGTCTCTAGGTACGCATACAGTGGAGAGCAATTTTAACTGTTTCTTAATCAGGCCCTCCACTATTCTTAGTCCTTCTTCTGAACAACGTCGGTGCTACATTCGTTTATGTCTGCATTGAAATTGTACTTTCAGAGTTCGTCTGGAATTACGCATACAGAGTCTCCAGGTTCTGATGGCCCAGGAAATT
Source organism: Dermanyssus gallinae (assembly GCA_003439945.1). Classification (NCBI taxonomy): domain Eukaryota; kingdom Metazoa; phylum Arthropoda; class Arachnida; order Mesostigmata; family Dermanyssidae; genus Dermanyssus; species Dermanyssus gallinae. The sequence continues at coordinate 27,983 of QVRM01007007.1, read as the reverse complement.
AGTGAATTGCTAAGTATTATCAGGAATACCGTTTATTCTACATCCGTTCCTGCAGTCTACACAAGAATGGCTATAACACGTACTTTGTAACTATTTTACTGTTGATCACAACAGCGCGCCTACCGCGGCAACGCTTCTCTAGACATACGACTATCCTCGTCGGTATGTCTCGTGGTGTAACCCGTCCAAGAACGACGGCACATTTTTGAAGCGACTACGAATGCTAAATTCCTAAAGGTAGTTGCCGTTGAGTTACGTTCATTAAGCATGGATCGGTCGACTACCGAAAGTGATGTGTTTTTCATTGCTCTTTGAGCGTTTAGTAGTAGTAAATACTTCTACAAAAAAACCTAACTAATCCTAATTACAAAGAATAACGAACTCAACGAGTCTCGTCCACCCATATGACCATATGTCACCAGGGAATTCGCCATGTTTTCAGCTCATGTAAACGGGGACGCCCGCCAATCGTGCGATTCTGCGTTTCACCAAAAAGCTGTGCGATTGGATGTCTATGCATGCAAGCTCTGTCGTATGATGTTAAACACTGATTTGAGTTGAGAAAGAATTATGTGGCTAGCTTCGCGCAACCCATCCATTACAGTTGTTGCAAGCTGTAAAGCCCCATATTCGTTATGCTTGGACGACCTAAAGTCGACGAAAAAGTTGCGTCGTTCACGACCGCGCACCGAGGCAGGCAGCGACGACAACGTTCAGCAAGGGCGTTGTATACGCACGAGCGATGACAGCTGCTGTTGCAGCTGCTGAAAAGTGAGGGAAAAGGCAGACTTGGTTAACTGGCGGGCGGATGGGATGGGCAGACATGGGTTCATTCAATGCCAGCAAATGTGCAAGCCAGAGGTCTAAATATGGCCCAAAGGGAACCCGAGACTTATAGATGACCATTTCCGGTGCTTCCCGAGCAGTTTCGAGGCTTTCCGAGGTAGGCTGGCGAGCGTCCGAGGCAAGACGAGTTCGCAGCCCGTCTTAGCATACACGACCAACATCTAAGTGGTCGGTCACTGCCTTCATCGTGCTCAGCATTACTAGCAGCAGCAGCATCATCATCATCCTCATCATCGCCAGCATTATCATCATCGGCTTTCTTCATCACTATCATAATCATTATCATGATTCTTGGCCTCATCAGCCCCACAACTATTACCACAGCCATGACAGAAGCACAAGCAAGCAGCATGGCTACTACTACAGCTACTATTCAAAGGGGAATCAATGCTTCAAAGCGATTCACCAATGACCAACCACCAAAATCGATCTCGGCGAGCGAGGGGGTGCGGCGGCGGGACCGGGGGCGGGGGGGGGGTATCGCTGGCCCCACCGAACGTGGTGGGTCAGCCGATCTCTACTGACACCGAGTGACCGGGTAAGCGAGTAAGTAAGTGGTGGGCGGTGCTGCGGCGATACCCCTCGGCCCGGCTCAAAGCTACTAGCAGCAGAGCTAACGTTTTCGGCAATTCGTTGCTGCTTAATGTTGCTGCTGCTGCTTCTAATGCCGTTGCCGCTGCCACTACCGCTGCTGCTGGGGTTTTCGGTCTTCGGCTAAAATTGGCTCGAATTGCCCAGATCGACATCATTGGGCCTCCGTCTGGTTGTTGAGTGGGTGTCTGTTCTCTATTCGGCCTTCGTCAGTAGCGCGTTCAGACGGCTGGACTCAATGCCAGTCGCTGGGTGGACACACGGGCAGACAGATCGAGGTAGGAGACAACAGAGCGATGATCGTCGGACCGACAGACAGACATAGGCAGAGAGAGAGAGAGAGAGGGGGAGACATCGACTCATGCCTATAGATGTCGTCGACCCAGCCATACACTCACCCAATGATCCGCTGCCGTTCGTTCGAACTGCCTCGAGGGTTGTTGGGTTGAGGTCGCTGTTTGGCCCAAACCTAGGAACGAATTGGCCTCTGTCACAAAGTCACAGCTACAAAGTCAGTGATACTACTACTACTATTACTACGGTGAGAGTTAGTCGTCGGTTGCTACTATGTACTAACTGCTACTACCATGAGGATATCCCCTCGTACACACGACAAGGACGATACGAGCTGCAGATGCAGAAGCGAATTAGAGGTGACAGAGCAGCAGAAGAGAATGTCGTTGTCATCTTTGTAGCTGTTATCGTTGTTGTTACTGTTGTTATTGTTGTTGTCGTTGTTGCTGCTGCATTCGTTGTTGTTGCTGTTGTCGCTGTTGTTGTTGTTAAGATCGTCATCGTTTAATACTTCCGGTTGTTGTGGCCTGATGTAGCGCATGACATCAGCAGTGAAAGTAGTGGTAATAGTTGTTGTAGTAATAGTAGGAAAACTAGTAGCGCAGTGGGGACAGCAGTTGCCCTTGCGCCAAGTGTATCCTGGTCGCTGTCAGCCGAGAGCCTTGACCATTCCGCCGGTGGGTCCCAGTGGACCTATCCATGGGCACGCTCGGCTTGCCCTGGTCTAAAGAGGAGTGCAAAGCGAGGGAGGGGGGGACGTTAAGGATGACGAGAAGGATAAGAAAGGAAAAACGCAAAGTGAAGAGGGGGAGAAGAAGCTCGAGGAAAAGGTAGAAGGAAAAAGAAAGTGGACGCAAAAAAAGATTGCTGCAAATTGGTCCACTAAATATTGGCCTCGGTCCCCGGTTGCCACGATTGCTACAGCGTCCTTCCCGCAGCGCTCGTCGCATGAGCCTGAGATGAAGAAAGAGAATGTTGAAAGAAAGAATATCTTGACCTCTCTTTTTCTCACACAAAGTTTATTCCGATTCTACTAGATCGCTTCCATGGCTTTTAGCCTTCTTGGTTTCTTGGACCTGGTCCGATTTTGTAATTTCCTTTTTCCCGCAACATCGCCAGATCTCCCTTCCCCATGTTATCGTGTACCGTTCTCTCTCGATCTCCACATTTCCCACTCTCTATTGCTGGCTAATTTGCCAAAATCGCTCTCATCGCCGATATTATGACCGGATGTATGGAAGCGGCTGCTAGATCTTCGCTGCACTCACCTACCCAAACGACCGTCGTCACACTCGCTTACAGTGTTATCACTTGTCTTTGGTATTTTTCTCATTTTCCTTTCTCTATTCCTCTCTTTTTCCTTTCCCTATTCCTCTATTCTCTCCTCATTTACCGCCTCTCCTGCTCTCCTGCCTTTCTCGCACACGCACACTCTCACGTACTCTCGGATCTTTCGGCAGCAGCAGCAGCAGCAGTAGCAGCAACAACAACAACACACAACAAGCAACAACAACAACAACAGCACACAACAGCAGCAACAGCAGCAACAACAGCAGTAACAGCAGCAACAACAATAACAACACGGCCCGCGGTGCTTGGCGGCTCGTCGCTTTGCGCTGGTCAGCAAACGGCGCGAGTTTAGTATCGCAGGCCGCCAAACCTCCCTACGTACCGGACAAGAAGGAGGAGGACCGCAACGGATAGAAGGGAAAGACGCTGGTGGGGGAACTGGGTTGGTTGCGATGCTGTTGTGATGCCTTTGCGCCTGCCTGCCTGCTTGCTTGCTGCTGATGCTGCCGCTTTGACATCGAAACCGGAACTGCTGGGAGACCGATCGGCCAACTGGACAACGACGCCAACGACGTCGACGACAAGCATGATGTCGATGGAACAAGCGGAAACACCGGGACAGCGGACACCCGGCCAGGCCTAGGCCCAGCCCAGCGCAAGCGGCCGCGCGTGGTCAGTAGCGAAGCGGTAGATGTGCTGAGACGGCGGCAGTAGCTAGCGCGGGCGGAAATCGCTCGTAGAGTAATGACGGCTGCTACTGCTGCTGTTGTTCTCGTTGTTGCTGCTGTTGTTGTTGCTGTTGTTGTTGCTGCTGTTGTTGTTGCTGCTGTAGCTGCCGTTATAGCAGCTGACCATGCCACCCCACCGCACCACACTCGACGACCTGTCCTCCGAATCCTCGGCTAACCTAACCCGAGGCAAACCACGGACACGGTGGTCGAGTGTAACTCGGAAGTCCTTAAGGGCCGTAACACAGCCAGCACAACAACAACAACGACGACGGCAACAACAACAACAACAACGACGACGACGGCAACAACACCAATGCCACTAAGTACAACATCACCAATAGCATCACTTCCGACATTATCACTACCACCACCACTATTACCACTAACAGCGGCAACAACAACAGCTGCCAACGATCCGCTGTCGTATGTAGACGTTGACGGCAGTTTTCAAGTGGATTTTCATGAATGGCTGCTCAAAAGAAAAGAATGGGAAAAACGTTGGAAAAGAGAAGGAGAAAGATAGAGATAAGCAGGCAAAGGGATTGAGGGTTAACATATACAATGTATCTACGGCTTTGCTACAAATACCCTAGAGCCGAGTCTCTACTTCTATATAACTCGCGCTTTCTCACTTTTCCTCTCGCATTCGCTTGACTCCGAGTTGCTTCCGAGGGACTTCAACACTTCGCAGCGGCGATAAAGTGTCACGTGGCGCTATGGTGAACGAATCGTTCTCCGCGTACAACGCGTTCTGAGGAGAAGGAGTCCGAGATAGAAACGACAAAAGACACCCCTCCTCCTTCTCCTCCATCTCCCCCACGATCTACGCCGCCGCCGAAGTACATACATGCATCTCCCCATGCCCTGAAAAAGCTCGCCCAACTAGCCCACACTGTTGTGCTTCTCCTTCTCTCTCTCTCTCTCTCGTTTCAGCCTACTCCACAAGTCGTGGAGACAAATGGAGACGCGTTAGAGGCAAGCTTGTTGTCCACTGCATCTCACCGAAGGCCTTCATGCAGCCAGGCAGGCAGTCCTTCAAGGAGACAGACCACCGGCAAACAGACGGATCGACGGCGAGAGACGAACGGACGCAGTAGAGAGATCGCCTGAGCTCAGAACTGCAGCGGCCAGAGTTGGGCTATATAGTTGAATGAGTGACGCTGTAACAGCACACGCAAGTGACCATTTCCGCTAGCTCATTCGAGCCGGTTGTCTCGTGTCGAAAGCTGCCACTCCTTGCGCCTTAGCGCCGGCAGGCTCCACTTCGACTGGCCAACCGGTCGCTGGTTCGCAAAGCGAAATCGGGGCCACGCCGAAGACCGAGTGAACGGGGTAGTACAGTGGCGGATATACATAGAAGACGGCGGCCCTCTGTAGTTGCGTCAGTTGCGAGTTGCGCGCTCTCCACATGGCGCGCACAACCTAACGAAAACTGACGACCAAAAAAAGATGATGCTGACCGCGGTCCTTCGGCCGTTTGCGTTTAGTGCGCGACAAGCGTTGGGAATTGGGCTCGTTGCTGCAATCGTGGGTGTCGTCGCCCTGCCATTGCGCTGCGAGGCAAAACTCTCGCATTCTATTGGTTCGAGGGCCAACCAGTACAATTTCAGGAACGATCTCAACACTGTCGCGTACAATACCGCTGACTTCACACTAAAGCCATCGGTCCAGGAGAGGAAGACATGCCACACTTAAGGACTGCCACTCAAGTCCAAATTCAGCCACTGGAACTCGCAAAGTTGCCCGTCTAAACAAATGCGCATCTTCTTTCACATCAGCCTATCTCATACACTGCACAATTTGAGAACATTAATCCATTTCACCATTGAACATTGGTACGCTAATGTATGATTAGGATCTTTATGATCTGTTCATCGCTTTATTGTTTTCTATTCGGCTTTGCCGTGGGCGAAGTGCACAGTAGATACCTACACCGCCTTAGAACGACATTATTAGTATGCTAACTCCCAAAAGCGAGTTCATTATGAATATTCTATTTAAATTGCGTTACAGATATTAAGTATATGTGAGACACAGTTCTTTTCACTCTGTCCTCTCGCTGCTGCCGCGTTGCTGGTGCAAGCGGTCCTTCGATGTGGTGAGGGCGAGCTTATGAAGTACTTCTTATCCCGTCCCGTGCCCTTGGCGGAGCGGATCACTCGTTGCAGATCTGATTCGCACAGCTATACGTAGTGATTGAGTTTGATGTGTCCTTGAATGAGCACGACTTTGGTGGGTGACCTACACACGGTACTACTATATTTGCATTCGAGTATCGGCGGCGATCGTTCTAGAGTAGTAACATAGCACGTAGACAGATCAGCGTTGTTGCTCACTGAGAAAACGATGATAAACCACTAACTCCGCTGCTGAGGCTTGGTGGTCACGCTCCCGTCGCGAGGCGGACCGTTGGGCAAACTCTAGATGTGTCAATATGTATATGTCCGGCCCTCGCCCTAGCCTCATTGAAGATATGCCTACACGGCAATTCTAAACTCGTACAGCATGGGGGATAGTAGAGGGGGATAGATATAACTTAAAGAGATTAGGACTAGCGTTGTATCGCCCGTACGGATTTGGTTAAGATGTGTTTCTGCGTGACTTCAGTAGTGAATTTAAATTATGGATAAACATACGCACACATACCGAGACTAGCAAGCTAAAAACGTGTTAAATCGACAGCTCTCATACGACGTACGATGTTTTGCAATTATACATGCCTGATGAAAAATGTAAAAGTATTTATTATTGTTAACTTGTTCTGTGTGTGTGTGTGTGTCTCTGTGTCTATATTTGTGCAGGGTGCTCTATTTGATCACGAACACACAAAATTCCCTTCACAAAGTTGCGTGCGTTGTGCGCTTTTGTGCGCATACAGCTATTGCCTGGCTAATTGGCGATATTGGCGTGGACCAGAAAGTTCGAAGGACCTGAACACAGAGAGGCTGGAGTTTGAGCTAACAAGTAGACGGGCTATATTCTTCTCACCGGTAGCTGTTCGGTAGTGGTTATTGGTACCTGTGCTGATCAGGTTTACTTCACTAATATTACGACAAGTTCCATTAACGAGAGAGCAAGAAAGAGAGAGAAAGATTTCTACTGCAATTGCGGCAAGGGAACTACAGATCTCTAGCGTTCAAACAAACTGGGTAAACGGCGTCAAAACGACGTCGTGCCTCGCTATTTAACGCGTAGCTTGCGTAAGTCACGCTCAATCATTGCTGGTGTTGTGTATGCGTATATATATATATATATATATATATATAAATATATATACACATCTAAATATATGTGTATGCGCGCATATATGCGAATAATCTCACAGCCACCCCAAGCGGCTGCGTTAGCGCCGTTTCCAATAGCAGCAGTTGCTGCAGTGAAAGCGGCAGCATAATAATAATTTTGTCTGTTGTGCATTCGTGGTCGAGCCACGACGAAGAGACGGCGGTTCAGGACGTCGTCGATAAGAATGTGTCACATGTCAAACACACCAAGAGCAATCGACAGACAGCAACCAACCCGGTGTTGTCTTCAATTTCGACAGGCAGATTTGCCGATTTTCCGGTAACGTGGTGGGTCGGCCGGTCGATCGACCAACTACCGTGGTGTGACCCTGCGTTGCATATGATCGCGCCAGTTTCCCACCTATGTGCCCATGTGCCTGTTTGCCAGCCAGTCAGCAGCCTCCGCCACACCTTCACACATGTGCGAGAAGCGAGCGATCGAGAGGCCGAATTGTGGCAGTAGTTACAATCATTATGGCCGTTTTAGTCGAATATTATTAACTCGTTCCCTCTCGCATTAGTTACCCAGTTACCCAATAAGCAATAATGTTCATTCTGTCAGTCATTTGTCCACCACCACCTGTCCAGAGGTTGTTGCTGTGGTTTTGTTGTTGTTGTTGTTGTTGCTGTGGTTTTGTTGTTGTTGCTGTTGTTGCTGTTGTTGTTGTTGTTGCTGCTGCTGGTTCCTCTTGTTGTTGCTATTATTGTCGATTATTAGTTCTATGTGTGGCTGGATGTGTGGGCGGTGAGTGGGTGGGTCGGAGGGACGTCGCACCACGGGGGCTGGGACATCGTAGTTGGGCGGTGAACGACGAAATATGAGGAGAAGAAAGGCAATGATAAAAAACGAACGAGGAGATCGACACTCTACACTTGATGCAGCACAATGATAGTGGCTCGTGTCGTTGTCGGAGCCGTGTCGCCCTCGTGGCCTGACATTGGCCTTGCAGCGGGCCCGTTTCGACCGCTTGACACTCAAAGATTGACGGACGGACAGTCGGCTAGGCGCCTGCCCGCTTGCGCGAATCAACTGGCTGCGAGTAGATCGCTGGTTTCTGGTGCGTGCTGTTACGACTCGTGCTCCTATCGGTTGTTCACAGTATTCTAGTTGTTGTTGTTGTTGTTATTGCTGTTGTTGTTGCGGCTTGGATTACTTATGTTATTACTATTATCGTTGGTTAAGTTGTCCATGTTCTTGGCGCTGTTGTTGTTGTTGTTGTAGTAAACGCAGTTGATGCTGTTGTTGTCAACGCAGTTGATGCTGTTGTTGTTGTTGTCGTTGTTTATATTGCTGTCATTATTGTGGTCGTCATTGACACTGCTTCCGCTACTGTCAATGTTGTTGTTGTCGTCGTCGTCGTCGTTGTTGTGGTTGTTGTTGTTGTTGTTGTTGTTGCTGTTGTTATTGTTGTTGTCGTTATTGTTGTTGTTGTTGTTGTTGATATTCTTGTTAGCGATGTTAGTTATTCTTTTAGCTCCTTGTTCACTCGTCTCTCCCTTCCTGCCTCCCTCTATCCGTCTATCCGTTTGTCCGTCCGTCCGTCCGTCATCCGTTTGTTATCTTGTTTTGATTTGAATGATCATCATTAGCATTCCGACCAACAACTGCTACTGCCAGCCAGCGCAGCTATTATAGCAGCGATATTATCCTTCCGATAGTGGCGGCGGCCGATGCCTGCCGCAAGGACCTCCTCGGCCGGAGCAATTCAACAAGTGGCGTATTATTATTATTATTATTATTATCACTCAGCTAGCTCGTCGTTGTTCATTCATTAGACCGTTCGGAAGAACAACTCAACCGCCGCCACAAAATAGCGGCGACCAAACAAAAGCCGGCAGCAGATAAACAGCGGGACGAGGACACGAAACAAAGCAGAAAGAAAGCGACCCAGTCGGTACTGTCGGTGTCCATCGGTCTGTGAGAGTCTATGTATCTGTGTGTGTGTGTGTGTGAGATATATATATATATATATATCGAGAGAGAGAGAGAGAGAGAAAGAGAGCGGGGTAAAATGACAAGCCAGCGTGGCAGTTGAGTCTCGAGATTGTCGTCCGCACGCAAATCCCGTGTTTTTCTACGTAAGCAAGGAAGTGAGCAGTGATTCTTTCCGTTGTTGTTGTTATTGCTTGTTGTTGTTGTTGCTGCTGCTGCTGTTGTCACTGTGGTGGCTGTTGCTGTTGTTGTTGTTGCTGTTGTTGTTGTTGTCGTTGTTGTTGCTATCGTTATGGCTGTCATTAGTCATATATACTGCTGTTTGGATCTGTGTTACAGGGAACAGTGGTTTAGGGTATATATATATATATATATATATATATACTATAATTCTAATCATCACCAGAAAAGCTAGAGTGCATGATGGCTTTTATGTCCATCTATTTTTCTTGTTCCAACTCCGCCTATGCTCTGCTCTTCTGTTATGCTTAGATAAACACACGGGCGATGGTGTCTTACCAACAACAACAAGATGAGACATCATGCACCAACGAGCGCTTATATATAGCTCGTTTAAACAATCCAGTAAATAGAGATATATATATATATATATATATAATATATATACATATATATTTCCCTTATACTATGCGTTGGTCAGATGTTACATACATGAACCTTAGTTATCAAAGTTGAGCCGTTAATTTTTGTGCGCTTAATTAAATGTATATATAGTATATATATATATATATATATATTGAAACAGTTTGGATATATTCATACATGGTGGTAGTATCTGTGCCACATTATTTTGCAGACCGTGTCGTAATTTTTCGTAAAAGGCTTTGCTCCACTTTTTTCGACCAGAACACTGGACATTCGGTGTAATTTGCGACAAACAACTTTACGTTTTGTGTGTCTACCGAAAAGCTTGAAGTTCCTATGTTATAAGCTACAACTTCTTTACTGCAAGGTCTCCATTTAATGTTTTCTAGTATAGATCTATCCAAGAGCACCTTATGCGGCCCCAAGCAGTATTCTTGTGGGTTCGGCTGGTAATCTCGCATCGCCACGTTACAATAAATACGCGAGCAAGATGTAAAAGTTATATATATATATAATATATATCCATACGTTTGTGCGCATGTTGACTTGTCAATGTTGGACTTGATTGAGCTGGCACACCAGCAAATCAGCGTCGCCGATGACGACCGGCGGGCCAAATCAAACGCGTCTAGCGTTGGTTTATATATATATATATATATATATATATATATATATATATATATATATATATATATATATATAAATATATATGGAGAGAGAGATAGATAGATAGACAGAGCTGTATATATGTATATACCAAGCAAGATGGCCTAGTGGCAAAGCCTTTGCCTTGTATTCAGGAGGACTGGGTTCGATCCCCAGACCGGCCACTCTTAAATTGGTTTGCATGGTTTCCAATTTCGACAAAGTAAATGCCAAAGTGGAATAAAAATTAGCCATATCATGAAAAAATCGTACACGGGCATCAATCAGCCTTACGGAAAATCTTTATAACAAAAATTATATAGATATAAATGTATGTGTATATACATATATACACGCCACATGGGCTGTACTTCTCCCACTGTTCGACTCATTGCCGCCTGTTCATTTTTCCCTTCGCTCAAGGAGAAACAAATTGCAGGCGAACGCTAAAACTTGTGAAAATCACCAGCTTTGCCGTCGTGGCCGTATCGATCTGACCCGGCCTTTCTCATAGGCGTTGTTGTCGTTCGTTACATATACACGTGTGCAGGTAACAGAAGTCCCCCTTATCGAATCGTTAAACGTGATCTTCTCTGCCTCGTTTGGTCGATTGACTGATTCTTGGGCGTGCATTTTTGTCCTTTATTTCTCCTCAGGGGGTAGAAAAGCAGATTAAAAGTAGTACCGACTATAATGAGAATGACAACGACAAGAATAATCATAATCATAATAACAACGATTCGGACCTTTACGCGGGAGAACCGCGTAGTTTTGTACATGGTTTGGGGTACTTTTTTATTACCAATTTGCATACTTTCGTTTTTTGTTTTTTTGCATTGCTGCTATTACCGCTGCTGAAGTCGTTGTCGTGTTTTGCCACCGATTCGTAGTCGCAAATCCAATTGTTACCGATTCGTCCATGCTGCGGTGTGTGCTGTGTATATAATTTCTGGGAAGAAATGTTTTATATATATATATATATATATATATATATGAGCGGCACGATCACTACATGACGGCATTTCTAATAATTGCAGAAAAAGAAATTGACAGAATAATCGCGTTGTGCTGAAGGGTTGCCTTGATACGTCGTCATCTGAGTCGCTGTTCTGAGCCGTCTGATTTTTGGCCTGTAAATTTTGGCAGCATTTCTTATTGTTGGCAGGGCTGCTTACGAATACGGGTGCTGCATGGATACATCTTCAGAAGTACTAGAATGGATCGCACTCGAAGTGTGGCGCCGTATTGCTTCGCCATCGTATGCATCAATCTCCTTTCTAGTCGCAAAGGCTGGCGATCGCAGCAAAGACACACGCAAGTTCTAAACGCCGATCGCAGAAGTCTGACCGACGACAGTCGTCGGAGCTGAGTGACACGTGAATGACGCAGAAATCACTGACTGCTCTGATGCGTAGGACGGCGGGCCCGCCTAAACAAATTCGGTATTTCGCTACATTCATTCCAGCACATAATCGCTTCTATTACGAATTGCCAAAGCCGATTTGGCTTGAAGTTGCTCGACAAGCAGCAACAGCAGCATCAATCTAATCGGTTCGTTATTGTCTCCGTATCTGCATGTTGCTACTCTGAGGCCTCTACACATGCTTTGACTGTGACATTAGTTACATTTTTTAACCACAAATGACATATATATATATATATATATATATATATATAATGTTTTTGCCGCACGCAGCAATACCAGCAACAACGTTATTACGTTTGCAAAATGGCGCTAAACCGAAGATGACATTGAGCTTTAAGCAATCGCCTACTAGACGACGGAGAAGACGTTGGAACGCTCTCGGAGTAGCAGCTTCCGATTGCAGGCAAAATGTATGCGTACGTAAAAAAAACGCTGGATTTGACGCATCGTGTGCGTCACGAATGTTGTCCTTTGTCTGTGTGCCGATGTTCCTCTGCGACGCCTATGTTCTCATGCTCCTGGCCTGGTGGTTTAACCAGCTTAACCGGTTTGCACTACTTACTACCTGTGTCGCGACGACAATCGTTAGAACTTGGGTTATTAGACGTTTGGCTTGACGACAACGACGCCGACACTATCTGTCTGTCTGTGTGTCTCAGCTGCTCCACCAGGTCCCATCTCTGGCCCGTTTCACATCATCATCATCATCATCATTATCACCGCCATCATCACCATCACCGCCATCAACACCATCATCACCACCATCACCAGCATGATGAGGGCGTTTGCTGGATGCGAATCTTTGAGGGGTTACGGACTACTATGTGGGGTGCACGTAGTAGCGGACAACGAAGGCCGGGCGATCTAAATTTGAGCCGCTGAATCGACCATCATCGCCAGGCAAGCAGCCGCCGCCGCCGACATTCACCCGAGAAGACGGCTGAGACTCAAGACGGCTTGCTGTTTCTGCTGCTGTTGCTGTTGCTGCTGCTGCTGGCTAAAGTGCAGCTTGTCGTACGTAGGAGCTTGAAGTAACCTTTTTTTTGTTGTCAGCCGTGATTCGTTTCGTTAAATTTGACAGGTCTGTTCTTCGGCGTCGTCGTCGTCGTCTGTTTTTTGCCGTCGTCGACTTCATCGTCGCGCTTCGTTTTGCCGAGGTTGCTACTTACTTATATCGCTTGTTCTTGCTTGCTTGCTGTTCCCGCAATCTTCCAATTGTTGTCTGCTGTCGTGGTCTTCGTCGACTTCGTCGACCCTATCGTTGTTGTTGGTGTTGTTGTTGCTGCTGTTGTTGTTGTTGTTGTTGTTGCTGTTGTTACTGTTGTTGCTGTTGCTGTGTGACTACTTCTCGTTGCTGTTGTTGTTGTTGTTACCATCCATGTGGCTCGTATTATTGTTGGTGATGTTTAAGCATTTGTTGTTGTTGTTGTCGTCGCCGCCGCTGCTGCTGCCATTTGCTGTCAACAAATGTCACACCGGCACAGCTGTTGACCGAGAATGAATGCCAATTATTACTCGCAATGAACGACGACCAATGGGTCACCATCGCGTTGTGATCGGCTTCTACTGCTACTGCTGAGACTCCTAGGCGCTAACTACTTTTGCCACGGCAATAACCACTAGGCTTTCTACCAACAACAACATCAGCAACAATAACAACCACAACAACAACAACATCAACAACAACAACAACAACAACAAAACTCGCACTCAGTGAAGCGGCGAATGGGCTATCGGCGTTAAAGTCGCTAATGTGGCTGGAGTCGTCCAGAGATGAAGAGTGCAGAGATGAAGCAAGGAACAGTGAACAGAGACAACAAAACAAAGATAGAACGAGAGAGAGAGAATGAGAGAGGGAGAGTGAGAGGGGGATAGAGAGGGAGAGAGAGAAAGGGAGAGAGAGATCGGGGGTGGAGATAGAAAGTGATAGGGAGAAATATAGAGAGGGGGACGGGGGGAGATTGCGGGAACTTGTGTCGTCCTGGCGCTACAAGCAACTAGAGGAAGAGCTGGGAGCAAGGCGTAATAATGGGAACGACGAAAACGAGAAAAAGGATGGGACAGAGGGAGGAAGAGAGGAATATAGGTAGATAGGTAAAGGGGAAGACGAGGGAAATTCCAAGATCCATCCGGTCACTGCCGAGACACTCACTCACTCACGCCCAGTCGACTGTCGCACAATGACACTCATCGTTTGGAGCTTGTTGATGCTTGCCACTCGCTGTGCGTCTGGGAACGCAGGGAAAAACGACGTCATCCCCCGCGACGGCGCCCTGCGAACGAAACCGTCAGCCCTTCAGCCAGCCAGACAGCCAGCCGCGCTACGACCGAGACATCCCGCTCGAATCGTGGTCGCCGATGCCGCCGTGCGACTCCTCTGTCGCGTCGAGAACTCCTGCCTGAGAGCTTCATTCTCGTTGTTTTTTGTTGTTGTTGTCATCGTTGTTGTTGTTGTTGTTCTTGTTGTCATAGTCTTTGTCGTTTTCGTAGCTGTTGTTGTTATTGTTTGCTATTGTTGTTGTTATTGTTTGCTATTGTTGTTGTTGCTATTGTTGTTGCTGATTGTTGTTGTTGATGATGTTGCTGATGTTGTGTTGTCGTTGTTGTTATCTTTGTTCGTCTGTTTCTTCTTGTTCTCAAACGAGACAGCCGAACAACGTGTACGATCGAATAAAGTCAAAGCGCAGAAAACGCAGTCCAGCATGTAACGTCTTCCAAACGAAGCCAGTTAGCTCAGTTAGTCAGTCGGTTAGCCCTAGCGGTCGAGCCATTGCTACGTGAAAGAGACATACATACATACTTTGTTTGCTACATCACTTGTTGTTACTAACGCTGGTAAGAGCCTGTTTTTTTGCTGCTGCTTCTGCTGCTGCTGTTGTTGCTGTTGAGCCGACGATCGTCGTTCATTCGTTCGGTTTTATACTTTTCTCTTGAGCTCGCTTTTCTTTTTTCTTGTGTTTTTTAACGGTTTTTATTTTCTTCTTTTCTTGACCTGGCCGTCCGTCCGCCTTTACACCCACCCGTCAGCCAGCCAGCTTGCCCCGTTTATGCCCGACATGCTCATCTCTGCCTATACCTGTGAGCCGGATCAAGACGCGCCAGAGACGAAGCGGTTCATGAGCGTGTATCGTTGTTAACCGCCGGTAGCACCGACAGCAACGGTGCGTCTGGTTTCACCACACCGATGAGCAGACAGAGGAAAGGGGTCGCAACGCTATATATATATATATATATATATATATGTATATATAAGTATCACCCCCACTACTACAACTCCTACGAGGACTATTGGTGCTGTGGCTACTGCTAATGCCTGCTTGCACTAATAGCAGAACTAATCGCGAAATCTCAACTCGAACGGAGTCACCTCATTTAATATTTTTCATACACGTCGCCCCTCTTCTCCTCTCCACTGTCCCACCCAAACCCTTTACCTCCTCTTACCTTGGGAATGGGCCTGGTACGTCACATCAATAATATGTTGATGATGAAGAAGCTATTATTCACTGCTGAGGATAATAGCTTCTTCATCATCACACAATCGAGCCTCATACTGCTGCTGCTGCTATGAGGCTGGATTGTGCCACGTCGTCGTTATAAAACAACATCAACATCTATACTAGCTCAGTTGTGACTATAGATAGGTGGAATATCGCTAAGCAAGCACAGGAAGATCTCGTTTTTCTTTTTCTTCCACTCATCATCTGCCTTTCTGTTGCTAGGAAACGTGAGCCAAGTTTGAGAGCCAGGTTTGATGCTTTCCAAGTTTTCATTTCGATGGATTCGGCCGTGACTGTACTGATGTATAGATGCAATGTTATAGGTTTATTTGCACATCTAGACGTAACGCAAAGCTGCCTGCCTATATAGACCGTTTTCGAACGAGCTATATATTGGGGAAATAATCAAGTAACAACAACAACAGCATTTATACTAATGCGATTGAAAGCTCGGAATGGAAAGGGCCATGTCGCGGTTGACCCTGGCATGTTCACACAGCGCATACGTTTGGACCTGCGTAAGCCAGCAGTTTTGTGTCTGACTGTTGTCGTCGGCTGTCTAAGAAGTCTAAAAACAGAGTAGGAAAAAACGCCGCGGACAACGAAGGACCGTGTCATTGCTCGAATCGGAGGAAAGCGGGGCGTTCCTATAGACACCATCCACTGCTGCTGCTGCACTAGCATTAGTTGTCGCAGGATTAACACTTTCTCACACTCTTGTTCATCGTGTGCGGTAGCTACGTAAGTAGGTGTGTTTCATTGTCCAGACTATTGCATTAGACATTTTTGTGCTCTATTCACTTATATGTATATATATATATATATATATATATATATATATATATATATATATATATATATATTATATATATAATATATATATATATATATATATATATATATATATATATATATATATATATATATATATATTATACTGAGCGTTCGATAGTGCAGTATCTCACATTTGTCACAACGGCGGGCAAAATTTCTGTGATAATCCGCCTACCACGACGTAAAAAGGATTTCTGTCGTCGTGCTTTTTATGATGATAATGGAAGAAAATTGTTAATATGTTTATTATTATATACGAGCTCGCTATTAACACCCTAGCTGGGCAACAATATTTACAACAACGAAAATTGTACCTTGTCGAGCCAACTTCCCCAATGAGCAAACCGCGGGGCAGTGTACTGCGTGATGTCTATCTCATTTCATTTGACATAGCATACATGACACACGTACGTCTATCGTGAGGCTTGTGGAAACCATCAAACTGACACAAGGCGTGGCGGAATCCGTGTGCTGCGAACCAAGAGCCTATTATTTCCCTCAGCTCTCCGCCAAGTATATCATCTGTCATCTCCCTAGTTTTCTAAATACCCGGATCTATCTCTTTTAGTTTTACCTCCATTGCATTAACTATGCATTTTCTTTTTGCAGTTTAATTGACCGCCTTTTCGGAATTTAAGCGCCACCGTCTACTCCCAGTTAATGATGTAATTAAGTCACCCCGGGGTCAACTCAGTTGTTGGTTAACTATTTCTTCTATGTCAAACCCCGTCATCTACGTAACGCTTGTTCTCCTTTACAATGTCACTAACAAGTGCTAAAGAGAGTTTGAAACCCCTTGGCCGGTACAAGACAACCTGAAGACTAGCGCACTAGCCCCCTGAACAACGCCGCCACCCTAGGTCACACTTATTATCATTAGCCTCATTCCTACGAAAGCGCCAGCCATCCTTACTATCGCCGCCCCTGTCACGACTGCCGCTGTATATCCTGTATTACCGATTAAGATTGGCCTGCATGGACAAACCGACCGGACGGACAGAGGTAGGGAGGAACGGACGAAGCACCTTTAGAACGAGACGGCGTTGGCCACTCATCGCAGCAGCGAGTCGTGAGCAATGGTGGTCTACTGGTTTTCTGGCTCATCGAGCCGCCTGTCCTGTCGCTTTTCCGCTGCCTTTTCCTCCTCCCGTTGCCCCTTCCTCACGGGCCGGCCGCAGAAGAAGATTCATCTCCGTCGGAAACCGATGCGTTGTTGCCCGTCACCCGTCCAGCTAAACCCCAATATCGTTGGAGGAACGAGTTCACATCCTGCTAGCTTCTCTAGGCTGGTTTCGCTGTTTATGCGGCTACTGTGTGTGTGTGCGATACGCGATGCCAATCGGCGCCAAATTGTCGACGACCGCCGCATCGTCGTCGTCATTGCCGTTGCCGCCATTTTGACGCAGGTCAAAATATCGTAGGGGTATCTAAGCAAAGTTTTCGGGCTGACCCTCAACCAAGATTTAACGTCCACGGGACTGTTTTTCACATTGCTTTCATAGACGGACCCCCATAAATACAAATGTGCAACGGTGGGGCTCGAACCCGCGCACCTATGAGTCTTCCTCTGGTTGCGAGGCGCAGACTTAAGCCACCACGCCACCGGGCTCGACCGTAGGGGTATCTGGTGGTGCAGGACAGAGCAGTGTAGTAGTCCGGGGGGGTCTAATAATACTTTCTGGGCTGACTCTCAGCCAAGATTTAACGTCACGGGACTGCTTTTCGCATTGCTTTATAGACGGACCCCCATAAATACAAATAGGCAATGGTGGGGCTCGAACCCGCGCAATTATGTGTGTCCTCCGGTCGCGAGGCGCAGACCAGCACACTATGCCACCGGGATCGACGAGGGGCGTCTGGAAGGGCTGAACTGACGAACGTTTTTCACGCGTTGCCGCTTTTGGTGTCGGCACTAGTAACACTGGTGTGCGCTTGTGGTGTTCGAAGAAGATTAACACGTGTGCTGGTGCCCTTTAGTTTTCCTTCATACAGTTCAGTCGACGTAACTAACGAACTGTGTGGTAACCACCGTCGCCTCTGGGAGAACCACCAAAAGAGGCATTCACAAAGGCACAAGAAAATGAGAAAGAAGAAAAAGGAAAAACAAGGATGAGAAACAGCCAAAGAACGAGCAGATCGAAACGCACAGATCGGCACGGTCTTGACACGGTCCACTAGACAAGTCACACAGTGCTGCTGCTAGCCTAATGGTGCTTGATTTGGGTTTCCTGTTGTGTGTTTACACACACATATATATATATATATATATATATATATATATATATATATGCACATCATGTACGTAGAAAGCAATACTTTTCCCATACACATATATAGAGGAGTAAAAGACGATAAGCGCACATACGAGCGTTGTCCGTAAGAGACTCTAAATAGCCAGGAAATGGGTCCAAAACGATACGCAAGCGAATTAATGCTTGCTGATCGTTTTGGACGCAAAGAGACAGACACTCGCTGATGACCAGTGACAGAACCCCTAGGTCAGCTTCCAGCCGATAAAAAGACCATCAACGTGCGCGGTCAAAAATTAAGCAGATCTTATCGTATGATTCACGTCGAGCAGCGAGAGGAACAGAGCCTTAGCAAGACGGAGCCAATACAATTTGACTCACAGCATCAGCCGCAAAAGATCACACAGAAACACGACACGCTCTAACTGATATCAAATATGATATATATATTCTAATGCTAAAGTTTATAAACTTTATCAGCTTTCTACACTGAGTAGCAGACTCTTTTTTTGGAAGCCGTGCTGGGTGAGCGACACGACATACATAATAAGTCAATTACCCTTTCCAGGAGGAAAATAAGGACACGCAGGAAGTTATGTAGAAGACATCCGTTGACATTATTCGGATAGTCAACTAACCGTCAAGTTTCAAAATACAAAATAGAGAATAAAATAAAATTAGAAAGACAATTTGTTGCAACCTTTGGACGCACACATTTTCTTTATCACCAGGCATGCAAAGGCGTTTTATATATATATATATATATATAAATTCTGTCTGGTTGTAGTGCTACGTCAAGTTATATATATATATATATATGCATATAAAAATCTTGACGTGGCACCACAATTGCCGTTTTGCGTCAGCGAACACCACATGAGCGACCAATTTACGCCCTAAACATGATTGTCACAGGCACATGTTGTAAAGCTTTGGTCGACCTCGTCGATTCAACACGACGTTTTCTCACAAACGTACACAGTTTCACAGTGAATACATAATACAATTGTGGCGTGAGTGTAAGTGAGACTGACGAGGAGAGCAACCAGGCGAAAGACGTTCGTGCAATTGGCTACCGACAAAACTTACAAGATTACAGAATGATTCAAAGATTGCCGTCAGAAAAAGACCGGTTCCAGCCTGCGCCAGCATATCAATAGCTCACGTTTGCCGCCGTATATATATATATATATATATATATATAGATGTGTCTTTAACACGTTGTTCTCCTCTCCCCACATCGTCGTAGTAATAGTGATGGTAGTAATCATATTAATAGTCCTTGTCATTGGCTGGCGGCCGGCCACCATTGAACGCAGAGCATCGCGCCGGGTGACATCGAGATAAATCCGTAGACTAGATCACGTGCCGTGAGAATCAGCGGCCGCCACCACCACCACCACCGCCGCTTTGGTCATCGGTATCATGGCAAGCATTCTGTCGGGATGATCGGCGGATCTTTTTGTCTGTTGTGGCGGTAATTGTACAGCTGTTGAGCGCTGTAGCCGACATTGACGACTTCGTTGCTGGTCTGGTTCGAGCTCGCATCGGTTCGGCGGCTCAGAGGGAGACGGCGAAACACCATCAGACACAGCCATGCACAGACGACATTATCGAAGCAGCAGGAAAACAGACAGACCGACAGGCAGCAGACACTTACGTGTTCGTCCAGGCAATGAGTCAGGTACTCAGTAGCCCCCACAGGGCCTGGAAGATCCTGTCAATGAAGGGATTTGGAGCCAGCGAAGCAGTTGTCGAGCAGCTGCATCTGCTACCGTTGTTAATTTTGTTGCTGTTTTTAACGTAGTAGTAGTAGTAGTAGTAGTAGTTGTTCATGTTGTTGTTGTTACATATGTTCATATAGCGGATGTAGTTGTTGTTTCTGCTGTTTGAAATAATGATGATGATGATGTTGTTGTTGTCGTCGTCGTCGAGGTGGTTGTTGGTGTTCTTGTTGCCGAGGTGTTCTTGTTGTTGTTGTCATTGTTTGTGTCTGTTACGGCCAAATATTCGACTCACTGAGTCACGCATTCACTTCACTCGTTCACACTACGCACGCCTCCCGGCCGCTGGCGTACAATCATTGCGTTGCCATGAAGACCGCGAAAATCACGGCTAGGTAAGAGCCGCGATGAAAATGTTTCTTCTGCTGCTGCTTCTGTTGCTGCTGCTGCTACTTCTGATTGTGATGACGATGATGATGATGTCGATGATGTCAAGAACCATGACGATGACGTCCTGGACTTCAATGACGACGATAACAACGATTACAACAATAGCCGACATTGATTTCGTCGACACATTGCCGCCTTGGAATCGCGGCGATCATCATCCGATGATACCTATCGATTATATTCTTTCCCATATATATATATATAATATATATATATATATATATATATATATAAACACTTTCGTGGCAACAACGCTCCACTGGACTCGATGCATTCACTCATTCAGCCACTTATTGACAACTTACCCACCACACCTCGATTCTTCTTCCATCGATGAAGTTGGCTTAAATTGGGCTGGGCTGTCCCGTTCCCCCTGCCCGCGCCCTCTCCCTACTTCGTTTCGTCCCCCGTCCGCGCCGACTGCAAGTTCAATCAATTCAACTTTGTCCACGACGAAGACGACAACACCGACTTCAGCTCGAAACAACACGGCGAGAGAGAGGACTTGCTTGGTAGTTGTTGTAGTAGTAATAGACGCCGGCCGCCGCCGCCGGACGCACCGATATTTATACCTACAGGATTGACGACAAAGCTCGGACGAAAACAACGAACACCGTGAAGACGAAGTGAAAAGCGAAGGCGAAGGCAGCCGCAATAGCAGCAGCAGCAGCGGCAGCAGCGACGATGACGACGACGACGACGGGGAGCAAAATTCCCAGCAATTTACTCGAAATCGAATTGACTTATATTTCGAATTGGATTTTTATCCGCCGCTACTTGCGACGGCGCCAGTTCGAGTAGTAACAATACTACTCGTCGTCGTGTCGTCGTAGTAGTAGTAGTAGAAGTGATGGTGACTGGTGATGGTGATGGCGTAGCGATAGATGTCGTAGTCATGGGAGCAATCATGGTAACAGCAGCACCACAACCATCACCACCGTCAGTAGCGGCAACATACGTAGCAATCAACCGATCGGACGACGACGACGAACATCAGGTTGTTGTTGTTCTTGTTGTTGATGTTGTCGTTGTTGTCGTCGTCGTTGTTGTTGTTGTTGTCGTCGTTGTCGTTGTCGTTGTCGTCGTTGTCGTTGTTGTTGTTTTCGTCGTCGTTGTGCTGTGATGCTGTTGTTGTTGTTTAATGTTGTCGCTGTTGATGTTTGGTTTGTTGTTGTTTTGTTGTTGATAATGTTGTTGTTTATGTTTTTGCTGTGATGCTGTTGTTGTTGATAAGTTTGTTGTTTTGGTTTGTTGCTGTTGATGTTGATGTTTGTTGTTGTTGATGTTGTTGCTGTCTGAACGGACAGCATGGGCGGCTGTTGTTGTTGGGCAGGCCTGGTGCCGGCATCTAGTGGTGCTTACGGGTACACCCTGGTTAGCTACCGACCTATAAGCCGAGACTACAAAAATATGTAATTTTTAAGTAGGCTGTTTTTTGTTGTTGTTGTTGTCGTTTTTGTTGTTGTTTGTTGTTGTCGTGTCGTCGTCGTTCGACAACCCATCCTCCGTCCCCACGGGCTTGGATCGGTGTGTGACAATCTCGAATAACAATATTTTTCTAGGGAGGTTGTTTATAAGTCTAAACCGTCATCATTATCATCATCATCATCCGTTTCCCTACGGGCTGGAAATGAATCGTCGTATGGCGTATCCTCAACGCAACGAGTGGGTAATATTCTGCCGTCCTTAATGATGACGATCACGGCAAATTAATTGCCGATATATCTAGGCATTCTTCAGCAGCCGCCCTTGTAGCGGCAGCATGGTCAAAGCTGCTCTCAGCAGCGGTTTATGGTGTATCTATTCTACGACGAGCAAATACAGACGGCATATTTAACGTCGCCGCTGTTTCGCTTAGACGTCAGAATCTCGTCGTAGTCGTCATCATCATCATCATCATTGTGGTCGTCGCCCCGGGTCGCTTGCAACTGCCTCTGCAGCAACTTCAGCTTCTTTGTTTCAATCCGTCAGAGCCCGCGTCTCGGCCGAGCGCGTTTTACCGTGTAGCCCCATAGCCGTTTCCGGCGCCGCCTCCGAGGATCGATTGGCGATTTTTGAATTCAAGTCATTTCGCGTGCGTTTAGGGCAACTCTTCCGAGTTTTCTGTCCTCTGCTATCCCTGTCTCACAGGTTCCCGCTCTGTTTGCGTCTCGACGCCCGAGCTCCCTCAGACGCCTACCTGCCTGTCTGGCCATTTTCTTGTTGTTTTAGTTGCAGATAGGTGCTGGATAGGTATTTTTATATTTTTACTTTTTATATGTGTATACATATGTTTTGCTACTATTACTACTACTACTACTACTATTTACTAAAATCGTTTGTAATCGTGCAATTCGTGGCGATATTAAATATCGTAATGACTCTAGTAGTTGTGGTAGTGAAGATGACAGTGACTGGTGTGATGGCAATTGTTGAGCTCCATGGCAATAGTATGTGTTGTCATGATTCGAATGCTGCGATGCTGTCGGCCGTGACAGCCAGCGGCCGTCACAGCAACGTCGCGGCTAGTCTTTAAGCTGTCGTGTTCAATTGGTTGTTTTCCCGCAACTCTCGACGACGTAATTGTCTTATCTAACTGCTTGCCTTGCGTTGTTTCCGCAAGAGTATCAGTTATGAGGAAAAATTCTTGTTAAAGAAATGCTTAGAGAGAAAGAGAGAGAGAAATTGAGAACGCGAATAGTATAGACATTACGAAAGATATAGTCAAGCGAGATATTGAAAACCTGCATCAACATATAGACGTATTCTTTGGTTACGTAATAATGACGTTGTGACAATCGATTTACGCACAATACTGTCAGCTTAGCCATATATATTTATATGTATACATATATACATATATACATACATATAGGCACATGTGCCTGATTGTCACTGAAGCCGAACAAAACGCAGCCAGTTTTTTCCTCACTAGGCAGGAATGCACTAACACTATGTATACACGTATGTGCTACCGCGAGTTGGTAACGTGAGAAATATTTGCAGGTTTTATCGGCTTTTTGCTTCAATAATAGGAATAATAATAGCAATTAGCACAGCCTGTGATGCGTCGTGTGATAAACTGTGTCGCTGATGCCGGACTGGCTCCGATACACGAATGGCTGGCTTGTCCTTAAAGTCCAGACAGCGTGAAAAAAACGAGATACGAACAACTCGCCAAATATCGCCGTTTTTGTGTCCTCTTACTTTCCTTCACCCCACCATCCCCCCGACCACCCCTTCTGACCCCGAAGAAGGTCTTCATATCATCATCATCATCATCGTCGTCGTCGTCGTCGCCGCCGTCCTCATCCTCTTTAGTGCTGCTATAACTAATGATAGTTATGACAATGATGATAATAATGATGCTGATGATGAAGATGGTGATGCTGAAGATGGTGATGGTGATAATGATGGTGCGAAGCGGTGAGTCCGTCGGATGGCGACAGTCAATGAAAGTGACTGAGCGAAGAAGCAAGCCGGTACTAACCTCTAGGTTAGTGGGTGGCAGTCTGACCGCTCGCCCGTCCGTCCGTCCGTCCCGCCGGCCAGTCTGTGTCTTCTATCTGTGTCGTCTACCTGTCTGCCTCATGAGAAGTGTCGCTTCGTTTTTGATGTTCCCGCCGTCATTCAGTTTCAATTTGGCTACTGCCAACGTCAGTATCTTTCCTGCTGCTGCTGCGGCTGCTGTTGTTCTCGAAGCTGTTGTTGTTGTCCTCAACGCTGTTCTTGTTGTTCTCGATGCTGTTGTTGTTGTTCTCGATGTTGTTGTTGTTGTCGTCGATGCTGTTGTTCTTGCTGTTCTCGAAGCTGTTGTTGTTGTTCTCGAAGCTGTTGTTGTTGTTCTCGAAGCTGTTGTTGTTGTTGTAGTTCTCGTTTTCAGTGCTGTTGCCGTATGCAGCCGTTGGCGCCGCTTCTGCCATTGTGGTCAGCATCATTATGAGGACGCGTCGATCGCTGATCATCGTCGCTGGTTGTCGCCGTCAAAAGACGTCGACCGATGACGCCGCCATCGCCCGTTGCCGACACTCAGTCGCTGATGACGATTACTGGCGCCAAAACTTAAAAGTTCCCTCTCTACCTCATACTGTTGTTGTTGTTGTCGTCAGAGTTATTGTAGTCGTCGTCGTCGTTGTTGTTGCTGTCGTCGTTGCTCTTGTCGTTATTGTATTTCTTGTCACTGTCATTGCTTTTGTTGTTGTTGTTGTTGTTGCTGTTGTTGTTGCGCTTGTCGGGACTACTGTAACCATCGTCGTTGTTGTCCTTGCGTCATCTTCATTGAGCCGAGGCAATGGGAACGGATTTTACGGACAACGAAAGAAGAATGATCGTAGGTTGTTGGACTAGCGTCTATATGTACATAAACATATACTTGTGATATGTGTATGGGTGTGAGAAGATTCGTCGGATTACTAACGCCTAACGACCCCCCCTGCCCCGGCTGCCGACAGACAATCAATCTGTTCGTCTATCTGGCTCCGGTCACTTAAAGTCGCGGCAACCAGCGAAGTGCCTATTCTAGCCTACGTCGTTCTTTCCTTTCATGTTTTCTCCCTCGCAGACAAGTTACAAAAGCCTCACCAGCTTCTCGCTTTCTTTCGCTTTTGTCGGTGCCGACCGAGTACCATAGGGTACGACACACAGACGCGTTACGGCTTCTTATGCTCGAGTTGACCTGCCGATGATACTAACAACAGGGATTAGTAACGATGTCGATCGCGTTGCAGGTGCTGATTTATGCTTGATTAAAGCATAGACACCAGCTGCGCCATACAAGAATACCAGTAGCAGTGGCAGCAGAAACAAAAACAACAATACCGGCAACAACAACAGCTGCAGCAACGGCAACAACAACAACAACAACAACAAATACGCCTCTTTGTTCAAGGGCAAGTTTTCAAGGCAGGTTTCTTGTCTATTCAACTTGTCTTACTACTTAATGTTTAATTACTTGGCTTAATAATCTACTCTAAACGTAGTGCGAATCGACGCATGTATAGTGCAGCTTTTGTGTCTGTTTACTTTTAGCTCTATGCACTAAATCGCTAGAGTCACCTTGCTGGAGCAGCTAATAAGCTAAACTTACACTAGGAAATTAGCGATGGTTACCTGTTACATGATTATTAAATGCTGATGATCATACTGGTTTTCACTTGTCCGTTATCATAGAGCGTCGACAGCACGACGTGAGGTTTGGACGCTATGACATGCTCCTTAAAAAAAATTCGGCGATGATAAGCGGCAACCTGAACAAGTTCCCACTCGCTTATGGTTGTACGTGTTAAAAGACTATCCAGGACGTTATAATTGTATGTCCTGCGGCGTCTGGATTGAAAGGGTCTTCATTGCATGAGGTGTGTAGCAGCAATAGACGTTGTTGTCATTATTGACATATAGTTGCGGCACCGTATAGCGAACCGTAGGCAACGAAAACCATAAGGAATAACAAGTGAGCTGATAGACCAAGATGACCGAGTTTAATTCACGGTCTCGTTCATTTGGTACGGCTAATTTTCACGTAGTATTTGCATTCGGGCTATTAGGATTAGCCGCAGTAGTGATAACAGAGGAATTAGACGTTGTCGCACTAGTGGAAAATTTGCTCCGCTGCTGCCCCCGCTAAAATATGTATATATATAAATATATACGCGGAAGAACTAAATCAAGTATAGATGTATTGTTGTTTTCTTTAACGCTATTGCAGCTTTATCTCTGTGTGAGTATATGGGTGTCTGTGTGTGTATGTGTGTATTTGTGCATGTGCATATGCACGACCAATAACCAAAAAAGCTGCCCTAGAACAATAATGTAAAAGAGCAAAGGGAAAATAGCTACCGAGTGCTAACTTCGAGGGAAAAACGCACACACAAATGCGGCACTCTGACTCATCTGGTTGCTGCTCTTATTGCTTTTGCTGTTGTTGTTGCTGTTGCTGATGTAGATGTTGATGTTGTGGTAGATGTTGATGTTGATGTAGATGTTGATGTTGATGTAGATGTTGATGTTGTTGATGTAGATGTTGAATTTGTTGTTGTAACTGACTTTGTTGCTACTGTTGCTAACTTCACGAAAAGCTGATGGTACTGGCGTTACTGCTGCGAGGGAGCACTCTGTTTGTCTGCGATTCGGCCAAACGGCGTGCAGGTACAGTCAAAAAAAGAACTTCTCCCTGTACCGATCAGCCATTCGTTCCAATGCTCGTTCGCGGGTTCGTTACTGCCTTGCGGCGTCTCCCTTTGCCGTTCGCGTCGCAGTTGCTGCAGTTCTGCGTCGGCGGCGTCACGAGCGATCTAGTAAGGGCGACGGCGCCTTCGCTGGCCGTCGTCGTCCTCGTCTTTATCGTCAGTGGGAAATAAATGACTAAGCTCGTCATCACTGCCTATCATCGTCTCGAGCATCGCCATGGTTGGCACCATCACAATCATCACCCGGGGTCGTCGTGAAGATGACGCGCTGCTGCTGCTGCTGCTGTTAATGTTGTTGTTGGTTGCTGAGGAACGACGACAATGATGGTAACCTTGAACCTCCCTCATCTGCCCTCAACCTGACGTGGGTGCTGCTCACCTCATCGAGCGACCCACCTCCCGGCTCGCAGTCCGGTCACTAAGAAGTTGATCAGGACAACGACATAGATCACCTAAAGTCCGCCCGCTATGAAGACGAAAGTGAACACAAAACAACAAGCGATGATGATGATGATGATGATGACAACAACAGCAACCACATCGACAACAACAGTAACAATCATCACAACAACAGCAGCAGCTACAATCATCAGCCTTTGCACCGTTAAACGCAGTACAGCTCGACTTCAGCTTCCACGGTACTGGTATGAATAAAAAGCACATATTCTCAGCGCTACTACGAAAGATACACCGAGCGAAGCTGGATTCTGATCACATTATTGCACCCACTAGTATTTCTACCCTGACGGTTCCGACCGCAAGAGAGCGTCCCGATGTGTGTGTGTGTGTGAGTGATCGAGGAAGAGGACAGTGAGTGGAAACACCGATGTGGTCCCCGTGACGTGATCACTATGAGCAGTGGCATGTCATTGCTCTCGCAAATGCACAGCTCGAGAGTCAGATGGACAGAATGAAACCAGCGTCGGTCGTAAGGACTATACAGTATAGCACACGAGAGTTCCAAGTACCGATCCAACGAAGAAGTTCTGAAGACTCGGCGCTGGACTTGCCCCCCCCCCCCCAGGCGACTGTCGCCAAAGCCTAAGGGAATAGCCCCCTAACCATTTTCCCTTCTCTCGTCTAACGACGGCTTAAATCTCTGTGAGGAAGAAGGAGGAAGAAGCCCGAAGAGGCCAAGTGGGGCTTGTTTAGTTCCTAGTAGGCTAAAGGCTATCGGTGGGAGTTTCACACGATTGTACGACGACTGCCAGTATGAGATATGGTTCATTGCCACGCATCTTCTCACCGTTGTTGCCTTCTGCTTCCTTCAGCAACAACGCCGGATCTTATTTGTCGTATGATTGCCGTTCGAATTACTACGGCAGGTTGTACAACAAATACAACAGTGTGGCTGTTGTTATTGTTGCTGCTGTTACCAAACAACTCTCCAGGTGTATCGGGCCTATGTTGATGCAG